>JAOCNB020160164.1:0-10113 GCA_026546465.2 Palythoa caribaeorum | reverse complement strand
TTATAAGAAACTATAAGATAACTATAAAGCTACAGTATCTGTTTTCAAAGATAAATGCTTAAAAACGTTCAGTGCTAGAGTACAAGTTGTGATATTGTTTTCTGTAGCTGCATTTTTTCCATTTGCAGTGAAAGGAATGGATCTGAATCTGGTTAGCGTGATAGATGACCTAAAGACCAAATTAAAGAATTGGAAGACTGTGGAAAAGCAGGACCTTGATAAAATTCTAAAAAACCTTGATGAAATAATGGATACTTTGAAACGTATTGAGCAAGGAGTGGCTGATTTGAGTAAAGATCAACACGAAATGAAGCAAATCTTGGAAGAAGGGCAGAAAGACATGAAGGAAGAACAGAAAGACCTAAAAATGGGACAGGAAGACATGAAGGACGAACAGAAAGACCTAAAAATGGGACAGGAAGACATGAAGGAAGGACAGAAAGACCTAAAAATGGGACAGGAGGCCATGAAGGAAGGACAGAAAGACCTGAAAATGGGGCAGGAAGAGATTAGAAAGGAACTACAAGACGTGAAAGAAGGACAACAAAGCGTGAAGGAAGCATTGTCCAGTCTAAGAGGGGACGGGGCTGCATTAAAAGAACATGGTAAGTGTAACGAAGGGTTACAAATTATAGACAAACAGCAAGTTCATGAATTAAACTTTGAGGGGACTGGATCTTTTTAACGAATGCTGGATATTGGTTTAACGCAAACATGCAGGATAAAAATGTGGTGAAGACTTATATTTTGTAATAGTTATTTTTTGTAAACTTGAGTTTGCTCTGCTTTCATCCGTATTAATGCAGCAGTTTAAAATGGCACTGGTTATCTGTACAACAACTAAAGTTGTACTGTAAGAAGTTGTTTGGCAACTTTCTATATTAGCTGTGATCATCAACGCAGATTACAAATTTTTTGCATGTCAAAAGTTTTCAGACCGTTTTTTTTTTCTTTTCCGGTCAGTTTTCTTATCATAGCTTAAACTTTGAAATGAGAATTATGCAGATCCTTTTAAAGTTTAAATTTTTTAAAGTTTACCGTATACCTTCAGGGGTGTTTTGCGTCAAAACAATACAGTGCATCTGTCTTAATCCGTAGATACCCAAACCCATATATCAAATTAAAGCTTATAGAGCTGGCTTTTGAACTATACTAAGAATTATGAATTAAAATGAAATTATATTTTTGGTTCGATTTTCATCTTTTGAGAAATTGCATTGAATGTTAAACATTTTACTGCTGAAAATTTTTTTGTTTGCGTTATTCACAACGTTAAAAATGTAGTATTTGCAATATTTCTCTGGATCGTATCTCTTCATATCATTGCCTCTTTATTTCTTGATTTCATGTTTTGTTTGACAGTGAGCTTCAGTTACCCCCCACCTGATGTTGGCGATTGGCTGAATGGTTTTGGAGGGCAAAACAAATGAATAAAGCTCGTGCTTCGGTCGAATACAAACTTAGCTCACTCTCAGTATCATAAATGTTTATACACTTTCTGAACTAAAATGGTAAATAGCTGTGCTGTGCCTCTTTGTACGAACCACTACAGACATGATTTTCCCATCAGATTTTATCGCTTAGAACTGAAACAGCCAAAATTGCTTGAAATAGGGCTGCAATGAATTCGGCGTGAAAATCCGGTAAACGAGTATACACACGAGTGCAGATTTTAGTTTCAGTGGAAAACTCAAGAAAAAGTTCGGACCCGAGGATGTCCAAGTGAGTTTGCTTGGGCCAAGGCAAAACTTACAAGACTAACAACGAGATGGTGAAACGACAAGCAAAATAATGATGGCAGCGAAGCTCAGGGGTCGGTCACGACGAAGAAAAAAGTTCAGTGTCATCGTATTGTCACAAGATAAAATGGATTTGAATCTTTAATCACTCAATTTGCTGGCTCAATAAGCATGCAACAGTGAGGTAAAACTGAACTGATAGATATTTACGTCTGTACTTCGTCTCCTGAGTGAAGCTTGCGAATCGGTGAAACACCAGGGCCAAGTCTAAAAAGGTGTCATTGCCGATGAATGTAAACAAACAAAGTAATCAAACGGTTTGAGAAAGAGCTCAAAAATACGAAAAAGCAAACCAACCCAGCTCTAACAATATGAAGGCAGACAAACAGAAACTGAGGTTTTATACTGGTGTTATCAACCCTGAATCATTTGACATTTTCTTTGATTTCATCACATCACAATCCATTTTAAAAGATTAAAGATCGCAGACAAATGACTGAGGAGACCTACTACGAACTTGCTTTTGTTGAGCAATTTTTGTTGGTTTTAGCGAGACTCCGCATGGGTCTCACTAAATAGAATCCAGCTTAATCGTTTTCAGCAAATGAAACTATAAGTACAGCACATGTATCCTGAATTTTCTATCGCTCTCAGGATTCCTTTAATGTATTGCGGATTTAAGATATTAAATATCTGCAGGCTTACAGTTATAGGAAGCTTTTATGCCGGCGACACAACCACACTTCGCAAAATGAATTATACTACATTTATTATCAATTCTCATAATGATTTTATAAACATGATCCCTTCGCATTTCTGGCAAACAATCACATTTTATTGTAACAGCTTCATAGCCACTCTGAATGTTACCTTCTTTAAACATCTGAGAGGACGATTCCCTTAGCGATATTAAATTCTTCGATTTTTCATTGTCATCCGCAACTGCTTCAATGAAATAATTGATAATTTGTGCTATGATAAATTTCTGAAGTGCAACGGTTGTTTTTTTGTCCTTCTGACACTCTTTTATTCCTATAAAATCACCATTTTATCTGCTAGTGTTAATTGTCCTTCGATCGGTCTCCATTTAGTTTTGGTTTGTTTTGCCCTCCAAAACCGTTCAGCCAATCACACAAGAGCGTGACGTGGGGGGTGATAGAAGCTCATTTGACCAATGATTTTATAGATAAAATTAGAGCTTTTGAAATATTACTCAGTTCAAAGATATTCCAAAAAAGGAATGACCAAAAGAATGTTTTCATTTATTGTTATGGCATAAGATCGCGGAACACAGTAATAATATTGCTGTTATACAAAATAATGTTAATTATATCGTTAAAACCTTTTATTAATTTTCTTATATTCTTTGAAAAATTACTATACTTTTCACTTTGTAATATATCTTTCGATGCATCTGACATCTTTGTCAGTTACAAGGTGACAATAAAACCGTTAAATTTATAACAACCTAGAATAGCAATATTAATTATTTAATTATATTATATTAACGTATGCCGCGTGAGGCGTCAATAGCTAGAGCATAGAACTGCTTACAGTATGAGTTTTAAGTTGACGTGTAATGGTCCGAGTAAGAACTAGGGTACCTCCCATTGTTCTACATTTCGCTTTTCCCACACCAGAATGTTTAGATTTTCATACTGAGAATACATCAATCTGTGTACAACAAGGTTTTAAATTAAAATGCAATGAAACTATATTTTAAAACAATGCTGCTTTTGTGCTACAATAATTTATCGAATCATATGACTCCAAAACAAAAGCCAAGAAAACCTTTTGATTTTCGATGTTCCCCACGTGTAATTTTTCTTAAATTTAAAAACAAAAATGTTTCAACTAGAAGGGAATGAACGAGCTAACTAGATAGAAAGAAATTAGTTTACTTGTGAGGGATATGGTCGATTTTCAAAGTTTAGCCAATGAGATTAACGGTTTGACAATATCGCAATTAGCACCTTTCTGTATTCCAATGCCGTTGGCCTGCCTAGTTCTTACTCGGATCGTTACTTAAAGTTTTGATATTTAGAGTGGTCATCAAGGCAGTGCAGTGTCTGATTTCCCCTTTCTCTAGTATCAATACTGGTACTCATGAGGATATTTCACAAATTAAGGGATCCTTCCTTTTCATCTGTATCGCAGTTCTGGCTTGAAGGTGCACTATGGATCCTCGCCCGATTAAAATCTTTTAGCTTAAAACCCAGAAGATCTTTGCCATTGAAGATACTGTCATCTCTTTGTACAACTATTTCGGATAAAGATTTGACGCTTCCACAGTTTTGACAGCAAATTTGTGGTACTTCAAGCCCTGAAAATGTTTTGGTTGCTGGAGTAGCGACGTCAAGTTTTTCTGAAACGGTTTTTTCTGTGTACAATGAATCAGGAACTTGCGACGTCATCAGGCTGAGTTTTGTATGAACTCTCTTCATGAGAGTGTTACTTGTAAAAGCAGGACTTGGCGGGTTGGAATACGTCTCTACCTCAACCGTGATGCTGTCACGACTGCAGTACGGAGTAATATCATCGTCATCATTTTCCAAAGATCCTAATGGTGAACTAGGCTCGCTGAACTTGGTATGGATTTTCAACACGGTGGTTTTGTCCGGCGAGGAAGGGCTTGATGGGACAGAGCTTGTGCCAGATTTGCCAAATCGTCGTTTGATTTTATTGCTAACGTCGAAAGTCCTCTTGGGAGATTTTGGTTTGCCTTTCATGTTCAGCTTGTCGAGTGGCGATGATTTACCTATAATCTCTTCTGTTGACAAAGTCATGGTGGCGATCGGCGTGGTAGGGTTCATTGGGGCAGATCGTGAACGCAGTCGTTTTGAAGTTGTTGTGAAATCGAAAGTAAAATGATTCCCAACAGGACTAGCCAATAGAGGACTGCTGACATTCACTTCTGTAACCGTGATACGAGGAGACTCTAGTGCGGGGTATTCTTGGTTGAATGCCGTCCTTGGAAGGGTCGTACGTTGTTTCATCGACGAGTTCGCTGTCGTTTCGTTTCGATTGGCAAACGAGTTGTAAGCGTTCGAGCGTTTGCAAGAGAAAAACGCTTTCAATTTTTTCATTTTTGCTTGTCCGTAGTGAATGTCTTCTTCGATTCAGAATAGTCTCAGTGTCAGTGATAGTCTTATTCTGCGTTTGAAGTTGAACGTCTTTTATAGTAATTTAGCGTTATGGGCGTGTAGTGTTCATTGATTAGTCTTTCATTTAATGTTAACAAAAACCTGATTAAATTACCATAAGTTTGACCAAATAAGTCAGTGTTAGCGCTGAACATTCAACTTACAGAATGTAAACACTCCCTTATAAGGCAAAAAAAATGTAAACATTCCCTTATAAGGCAAAAACTAATTTCTAACGTTGTAGAGGTTTCTTGGGCGTTGTTCTGTCTATTATTAAGTGCGCCTATGTGTTATTCTCTATGTATTTACTTTTCCTGGTTTTAATATTTTTCAAGTATATAAATCGGATTTAAGAACGCAAAACTAAACAAATCATTCACTTTCACATACACAATAGCTTGTGAATTTAACCATCTGGCTTTCTCTGTTAAAAATGGTCATGGTTGCGTCGGTGTTTCGATAGAAACAGTAAAAAATTTAAATTTAAGTTTGAAACCGTCAATAAAAACAGAATTTCTGTTAACGGATTGCCACAAACAATTTACAGTAGACGAAACAACAACATAAACTTAACGGCCACTGCTTAATCACGAGGAAATATTCAGTGAGAGCAGAAATATTAAAATGATAGCACTTAGTTTACTTGTGTAAACTCAGTTCGTAGAGACTGAGTGGTTTTACAATGTCTTCTTCAAGCATCTGTCTTGTTGGCTCGTCTAATTCTTGAATTCCTTTAAAACGATCAGCCAGAGTTTGTACAGAGCTATCGCTGTGTAATCTTCGTTGATAAGGAAATTGAGTCAATCTTGCTGTTTGTTCGCCATTACATCTGAGAAAATCTTGATGGAACGAGGGGAGACAATAAGTGTTGTTTTCTTCAAGGCTCGCTTTCCTTATTTCTATAGTTGGCGCACTGTGAATCCTCCGCCTTGGGGTTTTTTCATTCCCTAATTTCTTGAGCAAAACCGGTTCTTCAAAACTAGACACGAAATCGTCGTTGCTCCCTGAGTCTGCTCCAAAAACTGAATCTGCGCTTTCAAAATCGCTGTCATCGGCCGCTTGAAAACTGGTCAGACTTTCATAACTGGAATCTGTAGTGTTCCCACGTGAAATCTCCTCGCTGAAATGTCTGGTTGTCGGTAACGTTTTAAGTCTTTTCTGAACCCGCTTTAAAATGGTATTGCTTGGAAAGTCATTGTTGAATGGGGTTGCTTCACTGTTCGTTTGGGCGGCCATGATTTCAGAACTGGAATATGGGGTGATATCGTCGTCGTTCATAGCATGGCTTACCCTCAACAAACAAAACTTTGTGTGGATCTTTAGTGCTTGAGCGTCCAATCGCATTTGCGGGCTTGATGGAGCGCTACGACTAAGCGTCAGTTCTCCAACGCTTTCACGACTGAAATCATCCACTAAACGGCCATCGTTTGAACATAGGTCGGAAAGAGACGGTGAATTTCTATCAAACTTTTCCATTGACTCGAGACTCGAGGGAACAGAAATGGAACCTTTGGGATTTAATTTCGAAGACGTTGTTGTGTCGAGGTCTTTGCTGCAAGTTTCAGTGTCCATTACAATAATACTTGGAGAGGCTGGGTTGTCATATTGTTGTTGAAGTAACTCGTCGTAAAGTAACACTTCTTTCTTGTTTGGAGTTCGTGTTTCTTTTGAAAATTTTCGAGAAAAAAAATTTCTAACTTTTTTCATGTTTGTTTTGTGCTTAGGAAAGTAATAGTAGTCTTTTTGGTAGGACGCTTTAACAACCTAGTTCCGACTGTTCGAATCTTCTAGAAAGAAAATAAATGGATTTTGATGACGTATTTTGGGCGCGTAGTCATGATGACTTCCATTGAGCGAATTCATATTTACATACTAATTGACTAAATTTACATGCGAACCGAATGGATCTTGCTTCTGCCATTTTGGAATGAAAACGAGGCTGGGCAGCCAAAACGAGAAAGCATGGTGTCATGAAGGAATGCAGAACCCTTCTTGGTCGAAATCGTAGAGATATGATTTACCAAAAATTAGTTTGGATTTTGTTGAAAATTGAGCAACCGAGGAAGCTAAAGTTCCGCAATTATCTACTTTATTACATTATCTACCTGTTGCCGCCCAGCCTCGTTTTCAATCCAAGATGGCGGAAGCGTCACTGCCCGCCCAGCCTCGTTTTCAATCCAAGATGGCGGAAGCGTCACAATCACATTATCTATCTGTTGCCCGCCCAGCCTCGTTTTCAATCCAAGATGGTGGGAACGTCACATTATCTATCTGTTGCCCGCCAAGCCTCGTTTTCAATCCAAGATGGCGGAAGCGTCACATTCCAGTTGCCTGCCCAGCTTCGCTTTCAATCCAAGATGACGAAAGCGTAAAATAATAAAAGAAAAAGATTCTCTGTAATAACTGCTCAACAAACAATGAAGGTAGTTCGCCTATAAATTCAGCCGCATAATTTATGTGTGTCGCGAGGCGTTTCATTTTCCAGTACCTTGTTTAATTTTGCATTTTCTTCAATAAAAACCGCTCACAGAAATAAGTACAATTTAAGAACAAATTGAGGCTGAAGTCGCCAAAAAAATCTGAACAATAATCCTCGGCAAACCTTTTTGGTTCTTTACTTTATAAAAAACAAATCGTGAACAATGAAAAACCCTGAACTACAAACGACAAACTTAAAGTATTATCCTAATATTAAAGCTTAAATTAAAAAAGTTCTTTCCTTTTTGAGCAAACACTTGTTTGTTAAAACAACACCTTTAAAAAGAATTGACTTTGGAATATGTAAATGCAAAGCCAAAATTCGGCAAAAGTACTGTTTTCAAAATTTGAGTATGTTGAATTGCTGTGACTTTATAAAAATTAACTGAAGGATAAGTGAATCGTTTTAATTTTTTCATTTGCAACTATGAAAGCGGTAAGTTTAATTGCTTTTGCTTAAAATTTAGTAGATACTAGTTTTTAAAAAAACTTACTTTCTGTCGATCTAGGGCCGTTGTCGACTTCATCCGGCTCGCAGTCAAACTCTGCCGCAAGTGCTGTTTTTCCAAAGACTTTTGCTTTCTTCTGGTTTGCCGGCATACTTAGTTCTAGTGTAAGATGGGTATTTTGAGATGATATCATATTTAATTGTTAGGACGTGAAATCGACACAACAATTTTAAACAAATTACATTTTTTAAATCTAAAGTAAACAAACTTAATTCAAGCCAACATTTCAGTGTAAAACAGAGTCAGAACCAGTCGGTGTCATTTTAAAACAAAAGTGAAATACTTACCTCTACCTGGAAATTCTTATGATAAGACAAACAGTAAATATTTTTGCGATATATTTGAAAAAGAATAAAACTGTCGAAAACCCAAGCGGAATGAATGAATGCCGTGCGCTCGCTTGGAAAAATTTTCCCGCCACAAAATGTAGGACGCGACGACGTCCGCAGCAAATTGGCGGGATTTTCGCTCGCGTCAAGTGCACCACTGATCATCTTGTGGGTAAAATGTTTTTTTTTTCATAAAACAATTTTAAATATGCTATAAACATTGGGATCTGATTGTAAAGAAATCATTTTAGGGGCTAATTAGTTATTCACCCTGGTATTACACGGTAAAAGTCAACATCTTTTACACTGAATTTTTTGAAAAACACCGAACTTTCTAAATCATATCCTGCAGTTTCCACGTGTTATTAGGACAATAACTAGACTTTTGGAGGGCATATTGTTTATTTGTGGCCCGAGTAGCATCATTTGCGCCCGAGCGGACCATTTATAACAGTTCTTCAACTAGGTGGCCTTTTGCCTATAACATTTTTTTCTTTGTTCAGGGAATCTTCCACCAGCGGGGTGCGTTCCCACAATTTCGAACGGTCGATCCTTAAAATTTGCCTATTCCAGACCAAATGGAAAGCTATTCTCAAGAACGAAATTTATTCGCTTTGAAGTGCATAAAAAGCAACTTTTAAAAAGTTGGAAAAACAATACGTTGGAAAAACATTTCCGTGGGCACGTATTCGGATAGTTTTGAAAACGAAGATTTTTTCTCCGTTTAAAAAAAAGTACGTCTACATGTAGGATATTTGAAAATCTTAGTTTAGCATTCTTAAGGCCAATTTACACAGCGCAACTTTTTCCAACGCTGTTGCATGTAACTACAACTAGTGCATGTACTGACTCATAAAAAGTTTCAGGATTTTGAAACATGGTTTAAAGTTGTATGTAATTTTGGCCTTTTAACAATAAAATTACCCGAGTGGGGAGACCTGCGGTATATTTTTTTCAATATGGCGGCGGAGACGAAGAAGATCGTAAGGAAGACAATATTTAATTCTGAAGAAATAGAAAAACTTATTGACCTCTGGCACAAAGAGCCAGTTCTGTATAACTGTCAATATGGTGACTATATCTTGTAAAACTGATTATATCTTGTAAAATTTCTCGAAAAATCCACTGACTTGTTCGTCGTCTCAACCAATTTTTTCACCTCGTTTACATTTTTTTCGTATCAAGACAGTTGTCATAATCACTAATTCTACAGTTCATCATTTTCCTTGCTGTTTTTCCCAGTCTCCCATAAGGCGGATCGTGAGAATCGCATACAATTTTTTCGTGTCGCAAGGCCAAAAGTTGTACACGTGTAAATGGCTGCCAAAATGTGTTGCGGGCGAGTTGTAGGCAAAAGTTGCGCTATATAAACCGCCCTTTACAATACGCAGTGCAGCCCCAGATATAGAATAGATTCGAATTATGACGTCATCGTATTTTACAACTATTCACACAAAAGCAATAAGCCGGTGTTCTCAGAAATTTAGAGAGTGTTTTGGAAAAACATCTTTTTTCATGTCTACGGAAGGGCGAAATGGTGGAAAAGTCTCTAATCTGAATCTCCTGATATATGTAAACGTGCGGTCTTTCTCTCCAAGAAAATGTGATCAGGTCAATTTCATTGCATAGGTCAATCTTTTCTGACGTCATTGTTTACATCCTGCTCATTAGCATACAACTTTAGTTAAAGAAAGAACCTGAATAAAAGGGAATGGAGTTTAAAACTTGAGAAAGGCATACAAATTATGGTTGGCGTCCAAAATTTGGTTCTGTACAAGCAAATTGAAAGAAGATATCAGTGTCCAAAAAAACACAAAACGACTGGGTGGCACAACCGTTGAGTTCTTACATTCTTTGTAAAATTTCCAATATTTAAAACCGCATCACGAGAACAGTATGTAACATACAGGTTTCA
>JAOCNB020160101.1:0-10114 GCA_026546465.2 Palythoa caribaeorum | reverse complement strand
CAAAGAGAGAGTAAAATATTTCCATGACTTAGAAAAAGAGATATCCTTTCAACAAGGAAAGCAGGTGGAATTCCTAAGAAAGTGGAAACCTTTTTTTCTTTTGTGATTCAAGTAAAAAATATCTATTTATTTTTTCCTAGCGCTCCTTTGTAATCTGTATTTTTTTTTGTTGTTGCTTTTGTTTTGTAGTAAGAGTACAAAGAGACAAATGTAAAAACACCAAATGTAATAAAAAATAAGAGAATTTGAAAAAAAAAAGAAAAAGATTTCACGTAAGTGAATTCCCTCAAGATTTTTCTCCTTTCATTTTTAATTTCGACAAGTTCTCATTGCGCAGATATGTGAAGGGGATATTTAACTTGATGTTGAATGAAAAAAGTGGATTGAAAATTGTATGCAGAGTGCTTTGTTCTATTCTTCTGAAGCCCACTTTCGTTTGTACTAAATCCAGTATGGCTGCCCTCAAAAAAGGCGTTATTTAAATGCGAAAGTTTCGCCGTACCGCAAACGTCAAACCTCAAACTGCAGTTTACTGTTTGCCGATTTTTACAAAAACCTCCATCTCCATCTCTAATAGTGAGCAGCTCAGAATTTAAAATCATTATCCCTAAGGCGCGAAAGCCTTGCATACTAAAATGATCCTCCACTGGTCAAACAATATTAATCTAAAATAAGATTTTTCTTTGCCTTGTGTCCAAATTGGCAGTTCACATTTGATAATTCTCTGTATATAGCTCAAGCCAAGCGTTTTGTTTTGACCATTTTCATAATTTGAATTTCCCGCGCACCGCCATCTTTAAATGTGACGTAACACGGTTGTAGTGCCAGGTTCCACTCTCGATTAAAACAATAGCAATGAACGAATGGGAGTCTGGAACTACAACCGTATTACACCCATTGCAAGATGGCGGCGCGCGCCAAATTTGAATTATTGAAATTGATCAAAGCAAAACGCTTGGCTTGAGCTGTACACTGAGAATTATCAAATGTGAGCTGCTGATATGGACACAAAGTAAAGAAAAGTCTTATTTAAGATTAATATTGTTGGACAGCCGAGTATCCCTTTAACAAGCCGAGAATTGATTTTGCTGAGGTAGGAAAACTGGAGTAACCAGAGAAAAACCCTTGGAGTCAGAGTGAGATTGACAAATCTCAGCCCACGTTTACAACCCGGGAGTTGATCTTGATAGAGGTGGGAGCCACAAGTGATGACCTGAATCTTCCCCTCTTTCTTTTTGCCAAGGTTAAAACTCACCTTTCCATCCTTACTAGGTTTGTAAAATGAGTACTACCAACTTCTGCTGGAGGCTAACCTAGGACGGATTAGTTTCCCATCCAGCAGGGAGTCAATGACTCTCCTTTTCTTAACACAGTAGAAATCGGATATAAGCACCAGCTCCAATGGGCCACTTAGGCTTGTAAAAGGATTAAAGGGATTGTTGAAAAGGAAAAAATAGAGGTAACATTAAATCAAAGAAAAATAGTTTTTAACGAAGCAAAACTAGTAGTCTACGTGATCCCTTACGACTAAAATTGTAAGCTGTTTCCCAGTATGCATTGCAAGCGTGATGTTTTAGACGAGACACTACAACAATAATACATCGCATGATGAGACTCACCATTGAGGATGGCTTCTAGAAACTCGACTGCCTGGTTGTTGAAACGTACGTCAGGTTTGTTGACCTAGAATGTAATAAGAGGAACTCGTTTGAGTGTAGAAAAACGAAGTTCAATAGACAGACATGTGTACGTGCGCATTAGGGACATGGACAGTGGATTGGTTATGAAATTTGTCAAACTTCAACGATTACAATGCTTCTTTCCTGTACGCTGGGAGCACAGTAACGGTTAGGAACGGGCATTAGGTATTTTAGGGGTGGGCAACTTTTCAAAAAATTTCTTGCACAACTTTCAAGGGCAAAAGAAATATCTATTGACCAATCAAAGCATTGACCTGCTTGTTAATCAAATAGGTTCTAATCATCAATTCTCAAAATGCAGAAAAAGAGTCAATAAATTACAGAGAAAGTTTTGAAAAAAGGCTGATCAGTTTTCAATAACATTTCCGGAAGACAGATTTAGCCAGCAAATATTTGTAACCCCAGTGGGCTTAGTTCAAAGTCACGTGACAGGTTTTAAAGCCAAGTGGCTTTCTATTTTTCTTCCAAGCAAGGATAAGCGGCCCACTTGGCTTAAAAGGCCCAAGGAAGAACACTGCTTACCTCCAACAGCGCCAATATGGTGTCTAACATCATGTGACCACGATCATGTAAGGACAGGATTTATTCCCTGTCTACTATCATACCTCCAGCAGCGCCAATATGGTATCCAACATCATGTGACCACGGTCATGTAAGGACAGGATTTCTTCACTGTCTACCGTCTTACCTCCAACAGCGCCAATATGGTGTCCAACACCATGTGACCAAAGTCATGTAAGGACAGGATTTATTACCTGTCTACAGTCTTACCTCCAACAACGATAATATGGTGTCCAACATCATGCGACCGCAGTCATGCAAGGGCAGGATTTATTACCTGTCTTCTGTCTTACCTCTAACAAAGCCAATATGGTGTCCAACATCATGTGACCACGATCATGTAAAGACAGGAGAACATCCAAGAATGTTTCCGGTTTGTGTTTTCGGAGTAGCTATAAAAAGACATTGTTTTAATACAGATCACTCATCTGGAACAAACTCTTCACTATATAATTGATTTATTCTACCCAACCAAAACATGTGTACAAATTTGTTATGAAGAAGCCTGGTATAAAAAAGGGTTCACCCACAATATTAAAAAAGCAGATGAAAAATGGGTAAAAATGGTAAAAAGTTTCCGTGACAAAAACGAATCTGGATAAAGAAGAAGAGAAGATAAATATTTAGGAGTACTTAAAGATTTCATGTCGTAAATGTAGAAATGTTTTTTGTTATGCTTGTGAATCTGAACCTATTTATGATAATGTCATTGTTTGACTTTAAATATTTGACTAAATTCGGTATCTGTATATAGAAAGAACAAATAATGATGTGCACCAGATCAATCAGACATTGTAAGTTATTATTGTCAAAGATCCTAGTAGAACAAGTAATAAAATGCGGGATAAAGTCAAAATAAGAAGCACAGTTCAATTGTTATTAAAAATGTACTCGAAGTGAAGTCTCCAGAAATTTATAAATTTAATTCAACTGCAAACAATGCAGTCAGGGCACGTTGTTGTACAAACTAATAAAACGCTTTGTTGTTCTAAAAATTCTTTATATAAACTGCTTTGGAAATAGGTAAGTTGTAATATAATTTACAATATTTAATTCTTCAAAAGTTTACATTCAACCGTAAGCTTGGCTCCAAGTAAAAAAGATCCATATATATATATATAGGAATTTGACAAGTGGTCGTAAGAGAGTTACGTGGGCTTTGGCTGCAAGCGCTCCATCACTTCCCTCCTCCCAAGTCCCCAATCTTCTATTTTGTAATTTTTATTTTTTCTCCCCAGCTCTCCTCCCCCCTCCCTTTGTTCCTGCTACGCAGGCTATCTCAAGGTGAACAAGGCTTTCACCTTTGCCTGGGGGGTGAACGAGACTCTCACCTGAGTTAGGGGGGTCAAGTGCTTGCAATCCTCGTGCAGTAAGTAATTATGAGTCACTACAACCTCGATCAACTCCTTCTGTAAGGCCAAGGGAAGCAATTTATTGTTGTTGTTGTTCTTATTCTCATAACTATAATAATTGACCATTTCACAGTTCCTGAAAGGTAAACAAGCTTCTACATGAAACCGAGGCGAAGGTTGACCTCGCACAGTTAGAGAAGTAGAAATAATAGACATGCTAATAAATTTCTCTCTTATGATAATTATCTACACCTCTCTAACTGTGCCAGGTCAACCTTCACCTTGGCTTCATGAAGAGGCTTGGTTACCTTTCAGAAACTGTGAAATGGTCTATTGTAGTTATAGTCATAATCATAATCATAATTATCATTCATAGTTATAATTACTGTTATTATTCTCAATATTACTGTTAATGATATGAGTTTGTTATTGATTTAGCAATATCATTGCAATTACTTTGAAAAGACAGGTTTGGAAAGTAATGAAGTTATCATTATTCGCTTACTACTACTAGTTATTCTAGTACTATTTTTATTTTTGCTACTTCTACTAATATTACTACTAATACTAGTGCTACTAATATTGCTACTACTACTACTACTGTTATTGCTATTTCTACTACTATTTTCACTATAATTAAGATTTTCAGGGCTGGAAATTAACATCTGTCCTCTCTCGCCAATGGCGAGCAATTATTATCTCGGGCGAGCTGAAATCATGAAAGGGTCACCCGAGTGGGGAGTAAGAATTAAGAACTCAGTTATGTTAATCAGAACATACCAGTTTGGGTTAAAAAATGGCACTGCGATAAACCACCAAGCTAGTTGACCATAACGTTGTCTGTTGGTGTACACAATGTTTAACTTCATGTCGTTTGTATTGAATAGAAACCCGTAAAAAGCTGCTTTGTAATCTTAATGAAAAAAGAAGGTAAACTATTTGTGTTAGAAACTTTTACTGGAACATTTCTTTTAGTTTAGTTTTATTTTGGTCTAGTACAATCTCAGTTGGGCAAGTGATTTCCAGACGCTACTCCACCAACTGGCGAGTAGTTAAAAAATTACTTTCCAGCTCTGGATCTTAATTATGGATTAAAACTATGGGTTGCAATTCACTTCCGGAACAATAGGATTTGCTGTTCATACTACAATTTCAATGGCACAAAAACCTCTTCGATACGTAACATATCACTTTTGAAAGCGTCCAATCCCGGTTACGCTTTGGTACAAAAATTGTTCCGAAACAAGTGGCCTATCCGATATGATTTTTATGACGGTACTATAGCTATCTGTTATAATGTAAATGAGGCCTTAGTTGATTCAAAAGACATCTATCGGGTATTTTCGTTTAATTCTTGCTGCTTTATCCGATTTTTACCTACACAAAAACTTCGGTGTTTTACCTTTGGTACTGAGAATAATGCCGACTGCGCATGCTCCGGTTCACACAAATGAAGATACAGCACTGCAAGTACAAGATTATCCAGCGGGCGTATACTGAAATAAAAAACCAAAATTTGACTTTGTAGAAATCTATTCACTATCTATCGCAAATCCTGTAATCTGATTGGCTACCAGCTTCTACAGATCCTAATTGTCAGTCGTTTCTGAAGACTGTTTGAAGATTCTGATTGACAAAACAGTTCCAGTTAAAAGAAAGGCAACAAAATATGGTCTAAAAATTTTCAAAGGTAAGGAAAAATCCACTTGAAGCATTACTTTAACACTTTTCACTTGACAGCCAAGTGCACCTGCACGCGAAAACTATTTATCATCAACATTAAAACTTTATTAATTTTATCAAAAATTGTCGTTGTTCTGTAGTTTATTCTGCAGAGGTTTTTACTAAAACAATTAGAATACTCGCTCTCAATTTCTATCGGCAATTGATAGCATAACGAGGGCATCTGCCGATAGAAATTGGTAGCTCGTATTCTAAATATTACGTAGGTATCAACTGATACATGGAACACAGGATAAAACATTAGAAAATGCAAATAATAATTTATCCTTATACTCGCACTCTGCATATAAATGATCGAAAGCACATTATATTGAGTATTAATTAAAAACAAAAATTGTTACAACACAACATGTGAAATTTTCGAACTAATGGGGCATTCTGGTGATGATATAAATTTATAACTTTGTTTGGTGACATTCTTGTCTCAACAGCACACGTGTTTTAGGTGGATTTCTCCTGAAGTAATGTTTACAAACAAACCTTTTTTAAATTGAAACACCTCCAAGGCACTAAACAAAGAAACCCTTGTTTCAACCCACCAATCAAGGACTGGTAGATTCATTAATATCAATTACCGACGTTCTATATTCCAGTAACTAATCGAGAATGGGTTTACAAATTAAACATTGTTAGAAATTATCAAGCCGGAATTTTTAGTCGATTCACCTCTTGCAGGCTTCTGAATAAAAAAGATAGTTTCATGTCTTTCATTAACATCCTCAAGAAGATAAATTTAGTATTTCCTGGACTCTGCCCAAAATATAAAACACTTGTTTAATTTACCGATAAAAGAATGAAGAATCCTCTGCTGATTTCTTCAGATCCTGTAAGGCATCCACAGCACTCTCTGCAAGCATTGGGATGGACAGAAACACAAAAAAATTAATTAACATGGGAGACTAAGGGGAAGGAGTTCACCCTACGCGAAGTAACAAAACTCACGGCTTTTAAGTTAAAAAAACGCATAGTGTACAGCTACCTTTTAATTTAAACATTTAATTGAACCATTGTCGCTTGTAAATAGTTTAGGATAATTTTGAATGACTTTCGACCAACATTGTTTCTTGTCTTCGCAATGTCTTTGAACCAACTACACGTCTAAAAGCAAAGACAACACAAGTGCTGTACACACGTCACGTACGTGCTATATTTTGGCGCGAAATTTTCCCGCCAGTCGGTGAAGAACAGCCTGTTATTGATTGAATGTATTGACACGTCGTGTGGTGTTTTGTAATTCTTAACGCAGGTCAATAGCTGATTTTTTTTTCTTTTGCTTTACATTTACAGAATTAGACGTAAGTATGCCATTTGGATTGCTTTATTATATCACTTCATTGGTTCGTTCAGGAGCAACAATAAATAAATTATTTCTTGTACCCAATCACACGTCAAATCAAAGACAACACAAGTCCTGTACAAATGCACGTCACGCACGCGCTGTGCTTTCGCCCCAAATTTTCCCGCCTTTTCGGTGAAGAGTGGCATGAGATTGTATTGAATGTATTGACATGTTGTGTGGTGTCTTGTATTTCCTATTATACATCACTGCCTGAGTGCAATGTCATTTTCCTTCTTGGATTAAAAAAGTATGCGATCTATTTTAACTGAGAACTGAGCAACCGGTTAAAACGAACAACTCAAAACGAAAATGAAGATCTCTACGAAATTACTAAATCTAAAAGAATTCACCTACACAATGTTATAAAATTGCATGTTCAGACAATTTGAAGACAAAATGTACTTTTATTTTATATTCCGTTGTATATTTTCAGCCCTATAATAAATATCCATTCCATATCATGTCGGCCTACCTGGTGAGAAGCCACCAAGAGAAGACATAAGAACAATCTCAGCCACTCTGCAAGGTTTGACTTTGGTGTAAATCCTGAAGATTTTCTTGGCAGTTGCCTTTTAAGTAAAACATTCTGTTAAATAAAAAAAATTAAAAGTGCTGCTTGTATCTAGTGAATATTTGCCAAGGAAACACAATGGCTGGCTCTTGAAAATTACTAGTTGACAAAAATTGATAATGGAGAGTTTTCGCTCGTTTCTTTATTGCAATCGCTAAAAACATGAAAATCAGTGTTCAAAGATCCAAATTATCATATGAAACGAAATACAACTATGGGTGCATTTCTTTAGGAAAATCCGAATTTGGATTCTGAATCAAAATGGGGAACAAAAATTTCAAAAAGAGATTATGAATCCGACGAGTCTGCACTCAACAAGGAATCTGCAAATTGAATCTGAAATATTGTAATCTAATTGGGATTTATGATACGAGTACTTGTTTTGGAAACGATTCGAACAAAGTACTTGCAAGGCCTAATAAGGCCGAAATAGCTGTCCACAGCTGCTAACACTCAGGCTCACTTTATCTAAGGTAGATATAAGGGGTAATGCCCGCTACCCATGTGACCATAGTGCCTAGTATAGTGGCTACAAGTTACCACTGGTACGCATGTGATGAAATTGTGAGACCAATGTTGATACTAGCAGTGCCACAGTCCACGACTAATTTTCTATTGAACAAAAGACAAAATAACAGATTTTTTTATTCTCCAGTTTTCCCCAATAGGTTGAAAGTATTCAAATGCTTTGAAGTTTATCTCTGGAACAAAAAAAAGTGAAAGTTTTTTAAAAATATAACAGATATAACTTTATTAAAAACAATCTCCAATGAAGAAGCGAAAGTTCATCTTATTCCTACCTTTGACACAATGACCGATTCATTTGAGCCAAAAAGCTTCTGATCCAGATAATGCACAAATCCGTTGCCAAACTGACCCGACTTCCAAGTTTTGTCTACCACTTCTCTAAGACTCAGACCTGACATGGTGTAAAGCTCTGTACAGCTCTCTGGGTTCTTATTTTTTTTAAAGCTGTGACAAAGAGAAAAATGATAAATTATTTGACCACACTTGCTACACTCCCGTCCTGAGACGCTTCTTAACTTTTCAATTCCCCCCTACTAAAGGTAGCTAAATCCTTTTACATGCCAAAGTGGTGCTTATTTCCGGTTTCTGTAATGTTAAGCGGATGAGAGTCATTGACTCCTCCTGGACAGGACACTAATCCATCACAGGTTAGCCCCCAGCAGAAGCTGGTTCTCATTTTACCAACCTCGGGAGGATGGAAAGCTGAGTCAACTTTGGCAGAAAAGAAGGTCACACAAATGTTCAACACTCAACTGAGCCGGGGTTTGAACCCGGAACCTTGTGGTTAGAAGGCAGAGATCTTATCACTGCTCCAACCATGCTGCCATTGAATTTCCCCCTGCCCTTGCAGCTTATCAGGACCACCCCGTTTATTAATTCCAGGGTGACACTGTAACCTGCAATCATCAAGTGATTGGCAAAATGGGATGATAAAATCAAACAAATAAACACTCCAGTGAATTATAAACATGAGTGAACAGATGCAAAGAATTGCTTAACTGTAAAAAGAAAGTCAATTTAACAAAGTCAAAACTCTCGCGATCGCACAAAGCATTTCACTACCAAGCATCTTTTACGTGCTCTTGTGACGTCATCATGAGTAAGGGTAATTTGAGGTATTGTGACGTCATCATGAATAAGGGTAAATGCAAGGTATTCTGATTTCTTGCTGCATGGCTCGATGTTTGTCATTTTTACTACTAAGGCATACTTGCGCAACTAGTTTACACCTCTCTCTCTCTCTATCTGGTTTTGCATCAGTGAATCCAACTAGTGGCGGGTATGACGTTGCATAGCAACAATGTCTTTCAAGATCGCCTTCCATTTTCTTCTATCCAGGGCTGCTACTGGGTCAAGATTGAACCCCCAGAGGTTGCTGCCGGTTTGGCCTTCGATGTCTTGGGTTGACACCCTGGCAGTCCATGCGTTTCCGACGTGGCCAAACCATCTCAGGCATCTGCAGGTGATGGCTAGTCCAAGGTCAGGGATGTTAAGCCTCTGGATTAAGGTAGTGGTTGATGTTCTAGATTTTAGGTGAACAGCTAAAAATCTTAGCACAGACACACTTTGTACTTCCAAAATACTCAACTTTACATAAATATACATACAGCAGTGCATAGATGACACAAGATTATTGACCATACAGTCTTACAGTCGAACAAAGTTCATTAACAACAACGAGAAAATGAGCAAAACAAGGATTTTTATTAAATACAGCTTGGGAAATGGGTCCCAGTACTTCAGTTACTTATTGAGTGACAAATTCAGACATTGGTTTGTCTCATGTGAGAACAGAGGATGGAGGCTTGTGATTTCCAGTCACACATCATCATTCATTTCTAGGTGTTGCTCTTCGACTAAGTTCAATTTTTTAGGCGCAGCTGTAAAAATCTGGTTCTAACTTTGATCCCTGTTGTCAAGTAAGCCATTTATTCGATTTGCGATTTGTGAATTGCGAATCGTATTTCGCAGAAATTTATTCGATTTGCGATTTACGAAATGTGAATCGCATTTCGCAGAAATCTTATACGATTTGCGATTTTCGAATTGTGGATTGTACAATCTGATTGTGATGCAAATGTACACCAGCTCTGTGCGCATAGCCTATACTCCTCTATCCAACATGCCGGAGTGTATATATAATGGCACACTCACCCTCCGTAGAGATGTGCAAGATTAGCAGCTGACTCACAAAGTAGTTTCTCTAGTTGTTTCTCTTCACCACCTTGTCCGTGATCCTTGACACAAAATGACCTTAGGAACAAATGCTGTTCACACACCAAGTGGTGATGAGCCTGCAGATTGTGCTTCTGACATCGAC
>JAOCNB020160002.1:0-10114 GCA_026546465.2 Palythoa caribaeorum | reverse complement strand
TTTATCAATGTTAAAACAAAGGCTTTAGCAATGTAATAGTTCTAGTATTACCATGCGAATAAAGCAGTTTACTACTATCTATCTATCTAGCCCTTTTCACTAATAACTCAGGCTTAGAATTTTAATTGTATTATTTTGTATTTTTCAACTTATTAGGAACTGATTTGGGCTGTAATTTTGAAAGTGACACTTTGTTTCCTTAAAAAATCTGCAAATTACTTTAAAAGCATGGCATATATTTAGTCTCACAAACAATAATAACAATAAAGCAACTCAACAACTCAGTAACTCCCAAAGCACTCAAATCCTTCTCCCAGTTCCAGGTCCCCAATAAGTTAAGGTCAGTGGCCAGTTTGGTCCTGGTACAGCTACAGTAGTAACCAGTATGCAACATATATATATTTCTTTGGTGAAGAAAATGCACTATGAAATTTGGCTTAATCTAAGATTAATTAAGTTTTAAATTAGCTTTTAAACAATCCAGTTCTGTTTAGCAACTTATTACAAACAGGTACTGACTGCATATGACTCTCGGGTGTTAATTGTATTTTTAACTGATTTACCAATGATTCCAATCTTATAATATAATTTCTTTATAAAAAGTATTTGCCAGTAATTTTCTGGATGACATCGTTCAGCACCAACCCATAGCAGGTAAAGCATGCTCACTAATAGCTTGAATGTTTCAAATGTGGTATAGAAAACTCTCGGTCCACACTTTCTGAAACACTAAAGACTTAACAATATGAAAGACTTACAATCACTAAAAATCTGTCACAAAAGAGTTTGAACTCAAGGTCTCGTTTGAAAATCAAACTCAGTTAAACTGGAATTTAACTAACAATCACATCATTTTAGTCTCAAATCCATTGAAAGGAAATTTATTCTCAGACTGTTCGTAGTTCACAGACATTAAATTCAATGAGAAAGTCAGAAAACTCACTGTCGAACCATCCAGTAGCTTTATACACTCTTCATTCTTATTCTTGCCTTTGGAGACCCTGGGATGAATGCATGAGTGTTCTCGGCTGGACAGAATACACATTCTGCACATAGAAAAGACAGATAATTTAAGCATTAACGTTAGGCTTCAAAACAGCATCCATATTTCTGCAACAGCCAATAGTTTTTGGGCTTCGTCATTTTAAATTTATTTTGGACACTTTAAACAAAATTCTACAGTGTACAGCCGAAGTGGGTGACTTAACCATGGAAGTTGGGTGACTTCACTTCTCACCAATGTTGCGATATCACTGTGGAAACAAAACTCAGTAAAGCTGTTAAGATATTACTAAATGGTATTTAACAAATAGATTCCATGTTAGCATGCATCTGTTCAGTAATAGATCATAGATGACATCAAACTGTGGTAAGAACAAAAAAGTGGCACTGATGTTCTTACCACAGTTTGACATCCTCTGTGATCTATTACTGAACAGATGCACAAAAACATGGAATTTATTTGTTTTATATAATAAAAAGTTAAAAACTTTGTAATGGTGACATAAATTGTTCATCTGTCCTTTAACAGATCATAGGGGACACCCAATCAAAATGGGAGAATACCTTGAGTTATTACATAAATAAATATAGATAAAGATATAATCATGTTGTTCGCTATGAAAATATAGCTATAAAAAGATGTGGGGCAACTTCACCACCGAAGTGGGGCAACTTCACTTTTCAAAGATGGGGCGAGTTCACTGTCATTCATTGAGACTAAGTAAACTTACTTTGTGTGTTTGTAGGCAGTTTTCCTCAGCTCTCTTGAGATCTGGGCTATTTGCTTATGAGTTCGAGTTCCAAAGTAAATTTTAGGAACACTGAAATAAAAATAAAGTTGGTTATAGACTGAGATTATAATGGATCTTACAATGTGGAACATACAATACAAAGCAAGATGTCAATTTTGTGGGGAAAGCCAGGGTAACCAGAAAGTAATACTCTCACAGATAGATTAGGATTAATTAAATTTTGTGTGTCGACACAAGCAATGACCACAAAGCCAAATTACCTTGCCAGCTAAAGCTAACTCCTTTTTATGAGCCTAAAAAGCCCAGATGAGCCAGTGCTTATAAATCTTCAGTTTCTGTAGTGTTATGTGGATGTGAGGCATTGATTTCCCCTGGACAGGACACTAATCCATCACAGGTTAGCCCCCAGCAGAACCTGGTATTCATTTTACCGACCTCAGGAGGATGGAAATCTGAGTCAACTTTGGTGGAAAGAAAGTCATACAAATGTTCAATGCTTATAATTTTATTAGCTGAGCCAGGATTTGGACCTTGTGGTTGGAAGGCAATGATTTTACCAGTAACTGGCCTCAGATGCCGAAGGATGATGATGATTGGTAACCACTGTGCCAACCATACTACCACAAACAATATCAAAAATTGCATTCAGTACAAGGAAACTTTTCAAACAGAGCACATACCAAATATCTTCTCCTTCTGCTTCACAGTTATTGTTTTTCTTGATAAATTCTGGGGAATTTTCACCACTGGGACAACTGGGAGGCTTTGGCACATTTAGCTCCATAGTCCACTCAGGGGGTGCTGTTGTGTCTGTTTCATCTTCATTATCAAGCCTCTGCTTCTTAGCACATGATGATGGCTGGATGTATCAAATAATAATAATTATTATATTGTAATGATTTACTGGTATTTATGTCATGAGAGAAAGTAATATTGAGTTTTAATGAATGGAAGTGGTCAGAATCAGACAAGTTGAAGAGAATGACTAGCAAGACAGTTATCAATTTTGGACAAGATTGATAGTTTTGCACTGAAGCGAAGTGGCAGTACTGATACATTTCTATGTATGTTGGAACAGCTCTCACTGATAGACTGCCAACCACTAAACAACAAAGGTACAAAAAAGAAGGTGGAGGTTTATGGCAACTGCTCAACCTGGCGGGGAGACAAGGAGCAGAGGGGGACAGGCCAAAACCAACATGGAAGAGATAGTGGAATGGTTGGTGCAGTGGTAAGAACTCTGCCTGAAGTCCAACCACAAGGTCCCGAGTTCAAACCCCAGCTCAGCTGACAGTTGAACATTTGTTTTACCTCTTTTGCCAAAGATGACTCAGCTTTCCATCCATACAAGGTTAGTAAAAAGAGTACCAGCCCCAGGGGGAGGGAAGGGGGGAAGGAGGGGGTACTTCAAGTGTAAAGGATTGGGACATTCATCAGGAAATAATTTATTCAAAAAATACCCTAAAAAATTAATACCAACATTTTTGACCCTAAAAAATACTTTATACAATAGATTTCAAAAGAGGCAAAAGAAAATAGAAAAAAAGCTGCCCTTAATTAGTGATCCAGAATGCAGATGAAAAGTGTTCTATAAAGGATTATTATACAGCTGCAAATTCTTTAAAAAGTTCAGGATTTGGCAAAGGATTTTCACAGCAATTATTTCAGTTCAAAACACCCCTGTGCAAGATCTTTTGTCTGAAAAGTGGGGTGGGCACTTACTTGGTGAAGGATGGTATTAAAATTATTATTAAAATAAAAACTAAGCATTGTCAATCTAATGATACAATGTCAGGACTGATACCTGAGTAAAACCAGGAGTTCTGAATCTTTTTTTTGGAGCTTGGAAATCATTATCTTCTGTTGGACTTCCTTCAAGTAAAATACAACTTAGTTGATCAATACATATTTAAACAATGTTTCAGACTAACCGTTCAGGGTATAGCACAATGTTTATTTGTTGTTGCTTTGTTGTTCTTTAATCTTCAACATATAACAAGAAAGTTACTTACATAATTCATTTTCTGACATTGTCTCTCATATCTTGAACCAACTACCATCATCTGATCAATTAAATCTCATTGTCTCAATTTCGAAATCAAATTAAACTATATAATATCTGATCCAGCAGGTTGCCAATGCAACAAAATGTATATAATCATACATTTGGTAATGATAGAGTGTAGGTTTTCATAGTTTTGTCTTAAATTTTACGTATGTAGTTTCTCCTGTTGTTGAAGCCATGCTGCAAAACACTAGATTTTTTTTCGGATGATTACATAATAATAATTGTAGTATTCAATAATTGGTTTTTCCTTTGAATATGGTATTGGAAAATAATATTAAAATGTTAAACTAAACGTAAAATTGGCAGTTAAGAGGAAAATAGCTCAGTTCAAAATTGCTGTGCTCAAATCATCTAAAACATTACAATACATCAATATGAAAAAATTGTAACCTGTAACAGTCCATACTCAATTTGGCCCACCATGCATCATCATCATCATCCTCATTGTCGCTGTCATCATTATCATCATCAATTTTATGTCATTTCTAACCATGTGGGTTTGAGATTTGCAGAGTAAGTTTGCCCTCCATTTCTACATATCTGTCGAGGGCATCTTCAGCGGAGAAACTGCTGGCTCATGTGTTGTGAATTACCAGGTCTGATCACATCTTTTGGGCCTGCCTTTCTTAATTTGACTATTTCCCCGAGACATATTCTGACAAACAGATTTTATTTAGAAAATGAGAACTTACTTGAATATGAATGTTCTTGTAGTACTTCAGTTTTTTCAGGGCAATGGTTTTCTTGTTTAAAGGTTGTTGAACCAACAGCAAAACTTGCACTCACATGTTGAGCTTGTTCCAGTTTATCTACAGTATGCAATAAAAAATGCATTGGATCAGTAACTGTCAAAACCTGCTTATCGATCATCATTGGGCACAGACTTTTTTCCTGTCATAAATACATGATATTATATTTAACCTATGATATATTATAAGCATGACATGACAATGAAACCAGACAATTCATACAGAATGCATACTTAACAATTAGATTATGAGCTCGAGATTTCTATCAAATAGAAATCGAGAGCAAATAATCTAATTGTTTTAGTAGAAATCTACCAGTCGTTCAAAAAAAAGGCTGTAAATTATCCGAATTGTCTTCACTCACACTTCGAAACCTCGAAGGAGTGGCTGCCATTTTGTTGACAATCGCTACCCACTATCTATCACCAAATAGATAGTAGGTAGGGTAGCCAATCAGAGAACGGCATTGGTAATAGAACGCTAGTAGATTTGTACTAATAATTGTTATTGTTCATATTGTTTTGCCAAAAAATTATTTGCTTTGTATGGAAATACAATGAAACAGTGAAACAAAGTTGATTCCTGAAGTGACATCACGGCTTATTCTGGACCCAGACTTAGCAACTCCTGCTCATCTTCATTGGGCGTTCCAAGCACAAGAACTTTAAAGCTTGATTTTGTGGCAAAAATGTGGTGGAATCGAAAATTTTTTTAGTCAGAATACTTTTCTATGCATTCTAGAAATACCAAAACCAAAAAAAGTGCTGTTTGCCATCTAGACACTTTAAAATATAACTTTATAATAAAACTGCAATGAAAACAAAGAAGACCACTTCATTTTTCTACAGGATGGCTGAACAGAGGTGGGACCCCTGGGTAAGTATTTGTCAAACGAATCTTGTGTACCTGCATTAGAAACAACATGAAAATGCCTAATATCTTCTTTTGTTTACCCTACATATAACATGACTGCAAAATACAAACCATTTTGTTGTTGTTGCTTTTCAACTGCTTTCAAATTATCAGCACGAGTTTCTGCTTCTGTGGTTACCGGTTGCAAGTCTATATACATAAATTCACAATATTATCTATCACATTATTTTAACTGAAAATAAATTAACAAAGAAAAGTAAAATTTAATTGACCACTATAAAATAATATTCTGGTCAACTAAATAATATAATTTATTTATTGGAATGTACTGAAAACTACTTACCAATACAATCAACATTTTCTTTCTTTGCTTTTTCTTTTGCCTGTTTTTCTTTAAAAACACACATATTTATTACTTACTATTAATACTACTAATAGATCAATAAAATTTATGGAAATATACAAAAAGTTTTTACACAGACAAAAATAAGTTGTCTTATATTTGCCTTTGAAAAGACAGAGATACATTATAGCTTCAGAAGCTTTTCCAGTCACGAAGAAGCATAAAATAATAAAATTACAAACCATATTCTGCCTTTTGCCAAGCAAGACATGAACAAAGTAATGCAAGGCTCTTGCCACTTCCTGTGGGACTCTCGAGCAATGAATTCTGCTGCTGAGATAGGCTTCTGATGATCTAAAGACAAGGAATTTTAGCATAGCATTTAATGATGAAAGCATGAATCAAACACGGTTTGTATCAAAATTTGTTAGACAATAAATAATGTACATTTATGTTAATGTTAATACTGGTATTAACAATTGACATAAGGAAAAGTAAATTATAATGTGGATGCCTTTATCAATAATAGAGTGATTGTATAATGAAAAGTACACACATAAAATCAGTCTAATAACTTGGTGATGTCTCCCCAATTAGGTCTATTGTTAAATACACAAGTTGAGATCATGAATCATCAACATCATCATCATCTTAAATTTATTATTATTTATTATTATTATTTTTGCTTTTATAACTTAACATTATTTTTATAATTCCAAATTAGGCATTGTTCATAATTATAGGCTAAGTTTTCCTATTTCTATGGCCATGACAGATGAGAACCAACACGCAATACAAGATTAATCTGTCCAGTGCTCAGGGAGGGGGGATGAGAGGGGCTACTTTGGGGTGAAAAAGTAGCGATGCTTATTGGAAATGTGCAAAAATACCCTAAAAATACAAAGGCATGAAAAGGCAGGAGAAAACCAAAGAAATAAAACTTGTTTGTTTTGCTACTGCACCTCAAAAAGTACCGTTTTTCTAAAATAATCTTGAGTTTTATCTAAAAACCCTTAAAAATATTTTTAACCCTTAAAAATACGATAAGCACCCCTATTATACCAATTGTCGCAGGGTTTCAATGATTCTCTTGAGAATGAAAGAATAATAGGAGTGGCAGCCAACATGGTTGATGAAAAATAGGCGCTAATGAGAAACGTTTTGTTGAAGATCAACCATCAAGGCTGCCGTATAAACGTCTACTGCAACCCAGCAATCGATGAAGTTCACCCCCTTCCTGGATTTCGTTGTCTTTATAGTGATACAAAATAAAAGAACCTGACCCTACAGCATACCTTATCCATCATTGACAACTGAGTTGGATATGCCTTGCACGGGAAGATAACCTTCGTCCCCTTGATCGTGTATAGGAAACCTTCTTCTGTCTCCATTGCAAACCTCTTGATTAACACTAAATTTTGTCTCGAATGAAATTTGCAATGGTGCGCATATGAAGTAAAGTTATCAAGCTCCCATGACCATGTTCTATCAAAGAGTTTTATATATTCAACAAAAATTCAAATGTTATTACTTTAAAAGTAACAACATATGAAGTGAGATTTTAAAGACAATTTCCCACTCCTTTCTTCCTTTAACAAAATCCATTGCAAAGCAAGCAGACGAAAAGTTCAGTAACTGAAAATATTCCACGTCTTTGTCGATTCCAATCAAAATGCGCGGGAACAACAACTTCCCTTCTTCCTAACTGAAATCCAGTTCTCCTTTAGCACCTTTCGGTTCACAAATATCGAGAGAGACTAATACCCATTTCATTCTTTCTACTGCATTCTGGGATTGGTGTCAAAATGTTGCCATATATGGAAAGTAGGGAAGGGGAGTTGAAGGTTGTTCACTTCCTGCAGACCTACGAACATTTTTCCTTGTGTTTTGCTGATAGTTAACTCCTCCAAAATGCCAGTAAGTATCAGAGTCTTTCGTCACATTGAAGATTTTATCATGTTGTTGAGTCATGTTATTATTTGAACGATTTCAGGCGTACCACTCGTCTCTCAGTGCTCCCACATCAGTTTGCAAAATGGCGCTGCTTCCTCTCAACACAAAGTTCAAGGGACCAGCTCCCCAAGGAGGTTATTTTTCCTTTGTTCATTAAAACTTCATTAACCTGGAATTATTTCTGTATAATATGGTTTTTATGGTTCGTATTTTAAAAAAATAAACCCCAGGGATGTCATGTTTTCCTTTAGGTCGAGAATACTTCGTAATCAATGTTTACTTATTTTGATTTGAATTTTGAAAGATAGTTTTGTCATAATTATACTTGTTTTGTTTCATAAAAAGCTTTCCGGTTTTTAATTATCAGTAATTTAAAGATGAAAGAAGTGAAGGAAAGCCTACACACAACATTATATCAACTATATTAACATTATATCAACTATATTATATTAACTATATTTTACGATTTTAGCCTTATATATTTTTAATAGTTTTATGGAGAACTCAATTTTAAACTATATTTTGAGTTTCTTACTTTTGATTGTCACACATACACACACATCTTTGCAGTTTAGCAATTTATTGAAAAGATTACTGACAACATTTTTAAAACTGGGCAAAGTTTCATCAAACATCTGATTGTAAAAAAATACTGGTTTGTTTCATTTTTAGATGGTAGCACTGATATTATCGACGAGACTTTACACTTCTTCAAGGCAAATGTGTTTTTCAAGAATTATGAAATAAAGGTGGGTACAGAATGGTTGTAGTCAACAGGAGTCTCTCTTTAATCAGCATTAGTTTTTCTCAAGGCTGATAACAGAGTAAGTTGAAAATAAGAATAATAATCACTGTTTTATTTGTCTAGCACATTCAGGTTCTGGGTTATATGGCACCTAGCTGACTGTGTAAGGGTGAAAGGCAGTTTCATAATCAATAGATACTGTACATGTATTATACACTGAATTTCTCCCTAAGACCTGGTCTGGTGAAGTGAAATATGGATAAAACAGAGGAAGGCCAAGCACAAGAACAGTGACTTCCATCAGTGCTATTACATTCCTTTGTCTTTGTATTGCAACAAATTTCTGATTACTTTTTAAACTTTATTTTCTTCCCAGTCACACAGGGGTTTCCATAAGGGCCTTTCACTGGACAAATTGACTGGCTGTGAAGCTGTTTATATTAAATGGAACTGTCACAAAATTTATCCTAGTATGCATTTGTATGTATAAGGATCACATTGTAACTTACCAAGAAATTGTACTTCAGCATGCAGCTGCTTTGGAGTTGTGAGGTGTTAAAGTTAGTCAAAAAATGATCATATTCAGGGTTAAAATAGGGGTAAATCAGGGGGAGTGGTCATATTCAAAACCAATTGAGGCAATTGAAAAAAGATTGTTACCGTGATAGTCTGTTGAGTAAGGGTAACTTACAGCAAAAGTTTGATAAGAATTGGCCGACTCCCATCTTTCGTCAACTGCCTGGTTTTCTCTGACAGCCACTCTTAATAAGCTTCCCAAGTTTTATTTTTATTCATCAAAACCATAGCGTGATGTAGCTTTTGGAGATCCAGGTGTTGCAGTTGTTGAGAAAATGACGTCATCACTCACAATGAAGACCATTTTTTAAACTGAAATATCTCTGGAAAGAAAGAAGATTTTTGAAAATGGAGAAAAGCAAAATGATTCACTGCTAAAGTCCTTTGAAACAAAATCTCAAAACAGATAAGCTAAAATTTGATCGTAGTGCTGCTTTAAGATAATGGAGCATTGATTTTATCTTAATCAAACATTAAAATCTCATTAGTTTGATCTTTATTCTAACAAAAAATGGTTTTTTGAAAGTAATGACAATTTTTTGAGATTGTGTTGTTGATTTATAGAGTGAAGCTGACCGTGTCTTAATCTACCTAACACTTTATGTGTCTGAGTGTCTCAAGAAGCTTCAGAGAGTAAGTACTGGTAGATTTTACATATATTATTTTATACTTTCTCTCTTCAAAATACAGATACACCCTCAGCACTAAGATGTGCAGTTATCTTTTAAAGGGATGGTAAACAGTGTTGAATATAAGTTATACCAACTAGTTGTAGCTCTCACTAAATGCCAATGAGCACAAAACACAAGTTGCCTTGCGAACACTTGTGACCTTGCATGGGAAAACGTACTCTAACGACTTTCCATTCTTATACGGGATTCGATTTAAACCTTTACAAAGCCGTTCGAAAAAATTTGCATCCGTTCGAACGGCTTGGTCACCCGTTAGATAAAAAGATCCACTCATTCGAACGACTTTGTCACCCGTTCGCTGAAAATACCAACTCGTTCGAACGACTTGATCACCCGTTCACTGAAAATACCAACTCGTTCG
>JAOCNB020159914.1:0-10115 GCA_026546465.2 Palythoa caribaeorum | reverse complement strand
TCATTACCACATCTGAAACAAAAAATATTATTTACCAAGAGGACTGTATTGGGAAAACATTGAGGGAAGCCGATTAGGTCTATTATGTAATCAAGAGAGTGCTAGTTAGGCCATTGCTGCTATAATGATAACAACTGCATTCTAAATGTTTTTGTGATTTTCCATCCTTTTTACCTTAGACTTTGTGTGTTCTGGTCTGGATGGAATGGCTGGTGGCAGCTCAGGTTGATGCTCATTGATAGCTTCATTGCTTGTGTTCTCAGAAGTTACAGTCTGATGAGAAACAAGGTTGCAAGAAATTAATAACAAAATGATACATTTGTCTTACCACAAAGTGAACCAAACATATGGTTAATCCACCTTATTGTTGGTTATGCAATAATTTTGTTCATTTTAGGCTGAAAATAAAATCATGCAAAACACTTTCAAGAAAAAGTCGCACAGAACAAAAGTGAACATAGAAATCTTTCTTTCTAAGTTCAAAACCTAACAATATATTCAAAAATCTTCAAGAAAATTTCATGTTAGTAAAAGAAACTAAAAGCTCCAAATCTACAACTAGTTAAAAAACAAAATCTAACTGTGTGTACTTGAAATGTCTACCATTCAGGAAGTAGAGAAGACAGTAAATTATATGGGGTTGGGAAAAAAAACAAAAACTTGCTCCAGTCCTCAACCTGTATACTCACATGTGTTGGTGTACCATGAGGGGGAGGAGGTGGGACAAACGTTTGCTCCCCAGCAGGGGGGTGTGGCTTTCCTACTTGCCCTAAAGGAAAGAATAAGGTAAACCAATAACTTTGATTGGAAGATTAATGTTTACAATATCAAATACTTCTGTCAAAATCAGGAAATGTTTATCTGGTCTTCATTTCTAACTCTGTATGAAAACATAATTACAACATGTGTATACTAGCATTTGCTCTTTTTCAAACGATCCAATACTTTTTCCTTGTGACCCCAAAAGCCAGACACCAGAGTATTTTAGTAAAACACTGTACGATACAATAGCTGAATCATTTTATGAACCTTTTTTGCCCATTGAAGCCAGCAATTTTCTCTGGTATCTATAATACAATACACTGAAAGTCTTATAAATCATGTTAACTAGATCAACACCACCTCATTATACTGAAACGAATTCCCAAATTTTACTGTCTACTCTGACTGAAATTTGTTAATTTTTAATTTTGTTTACAACATAATACATAATTTCCTTAATAATTTAATGGTTTTTAGATTTTAAAATAATATTAACTTTTAGTTAACATTTTAATAAGTAGCCAATTCAAACATAAATTGTTTTATCATAGCTTTAATTTGTAATGTTAACAAGAAGATACACTTTACAAAAGGTATTAGCTCCTACAATTCATATTCTGGATTGAAGGAGAAAAAAATATTTTTGATGTAGTTTTTATGACTGGCAAATGAGGCTGCAACATAATTTTGAGGATGAAAGGAAATTGACTTCCTATCATTACCATTAAAATGTGTATATTATAACACTAACATGACTGATGAAAGAATGCTGTTTTTGTGTGACATCAAGTAACATTTTATGGTTAAACAAATTAAAACATTTAGAAGAATTAACTGCAGTAAACATGCATTGATGTAAAAAGAGATTGCCACAGCTCTTCACTTCTTGAGATGGACCATTCATGACTTGAAATGAAAATTTTGTGCAGTTCACAAAATGCTCATACACTTTCATTTGATCAGAGGGGCAAAGCTTAAATATCAAACATGCTAAATAATATTATAACGTGACTTGTGGTTTCTCTCACATTAATTAATAGAGAGCAGTTACAAATATTGCTCAATTTCTCTAAATTGAGACACAGATATTGTCTTTGGCCATTTTTTCAGATAATTGGACAGGATGCATGTTTTGCTATTGAATTCTTAATTATCAATGCATCATCTCATCCATCAGTCTTCACAAGTTGTCATAACATAATTGGTTTCTGAATTTACTGCCATCTTGAACATGACACATGCATGTAGTGTTGATGTCATCCAATTTTAACTACGCATTCAGAATTAATGTTCTGAAGAACTAAAAGGCCACATCTTTATGTAGTAAAAAAGTCAAACTCCACCTGAGCTGTTGATTAAAAATAAAGATGGTAGGTAGTAGAACGGAGGAGAGGAGAAGCAGATTGACAAGGAAACACAAGGATACACTACTTCTGGATTTACCAACAGCCGTAAATAAATCACTAATGATATGGGTGTAATACAACAGTACTAGGTTACTTCTCAGATTGTTTAATAGTTATAAAACAAAGTCTGTCTGCTGACGGACCAAATAATGACTCTTTACACACTATTGACAGCTGAATGAGATGATGTCTGGCAGCAAGAATCCAGTAGCCCATGTACATCTGTCCAATGTCTGTTCCGCATAAATGACACAAGAACAAATTTCCAATTATAAAAGTTAATTGTATTGAGATTGTATTTGCCATTGGGCATTGAATCCATTTCAGAACTGTGCTCTTCTCTCATCAAACACTTCTTAAGTAAAACAGTTAACTTAATCAGCTGCCATTGTCCAAATTAACACAACATTACTGGCAAAAATATAATCTTACGCACACTAATTTTGTAAGTTCATAAACTATATACTTTATTACTTTAAATACTATAATCTTAACAGTCTGGGTATTCTATTTTTGCTCATGATAATTTGTGCACATTAACTAACACTCTTGGAATTTTCTATATTTTCAATTCTAAATTACTGACCCTGTCATCTTTTAGTTGTTGTTTTGTTTTTTTTCAGGGGGGAGGGGTGAGACTAGGAAAATATTAAGTACAACTTTTAATAAACTGATTTAAATTATAAAAACAAGCTTTAATCACTAAACCAAAAAGCACTTATTAGCCCAAGTTTGAATTTTGCTTACATTTTAACCATGGAAAAGTCATTAAAACTATGAAAAGCTGTGGGATTCTTACAAGAAAAAAACACATTTTTATAAAGTAATTTGTTGGAAAAAGCACCAATGAGCCACCACATTACTGAAATTTCCTAAAATAAAAGTTAACTAAAAAGAATTGTTATGCAAGACCTGTAATGAGAGGAGGCGCAGCTCAGTCAAATGGATTCAATAAGACTGGCTGTTAGAAAACAAACTGAAACATCTTTAATACTTATTAATGAAGACATTATGATGGTTCAAGTTATCTTGCAACTAACAATGGGATATTTATGTTCAGATTTTGTAGCATCTTATGAAATACTGCAATACCTTGAATTAGCGAAGTTAATTGTTTGAGGTTATCTTCAATGGAAGTGTTTTCAGTGTCCGAGAGCTGATTAAGCTTGTCCGAATGTTGACTAAGTTTGTTGGAATGCTGATTAGTAAGCTTGTCCGAGTGAAGAAGACTAAGTTTCTCAACATCATCCGCCACTGACCCTGGTGATGAACCGCTCAAGGAACCAGAGAGATCTGAGTTTGAACTAACTTTTGCAATTTCTGTTCTCAAGTCATTTTGAATTGGTGGTGAATTTTGTCTGCATGGTTGCTGGATTACTCCATTGGAGATTGATTTTGTTAAAACAGTACATGAGTTTGAAGGAGTTGGTACTGATTTTCTACGTTTCTTAGTATTTGATCTCTTTAGTTTTAATTTAAAACTTCCACTCTTCTTGACTGGTTGTACTGCTTTTGTTGCAGAGCAATTGAAGGGTATACAAGTCACAGACTTTGAGCCAGACATTGAGGCATCCAAGTCTATAGCTGGCGACAGATGCCATGGGCTACTGGATTGAGATGCCGGCGACATACGCCCAGGGGTGAGCAGTTCAGAAGAAGAAGATGAAGACTCTTGCCTTTGTCCGGCTAAAAGGAAAACATTATGCTGTTTAAGAACATGCAGTTAATGTGGTTAATAAACAAAGTATTATTTTAGAGCTTGGCAAATGCTGGATGGTTAATAGCAAATGTTAAAAAGTACCTTTATTGTTTAATGCTTTGGTTTAAATAGAAAAATCCATACAATCTACTTCAAATTAATGTCAGTATAATGTTAAATGCAATTAACAGTATAGAAATAAAAGCATGCACAGTATTATAAATGCTAATCTTTAAGTTTTTACTAGTTACGTTTTACAACAGGACAAAATTCTATATAGCTGTACTGGGTGCAGTATATAAAAAATGCCCCGACAGTTACTTTACGTTTTTATTTTTACTATTACTCAGACTGTTTTTACAAATATCTTATCATTGAATGGGAAAACATTAAAAAGAAAAAAGTTGCCTTATTTCAGAATATACCACTGACTTATCATTTAGATTAACTCTAATTTGGTTGAACTTAATGCTTTTGACACAGAACATGTATTGACATTAAAGGCCCAAATTTTTATAGCCCATCAGCTCTGCTTAACCACTGCCAATCTAAATTGAAGTTTCCCACCCTCTTCGTTATTCTATGTTTTTTTTTTTGCTAGATAGAATATAAGAAAAATATTCATAACTGCTGCTTCTCAGGTTCACCAAAACACCAGTTGTCTGCAGCAAGTAGATTTTTCTACAAATTACATTTGTCAACTTAGGGGCTGTTCAGATTAGGGTTGCCACTATTTACTGGATGTGAAATTCAAGGACTTTTCCAGGACTTTCCAGATTTCTTTCAAGCAAATCCAGATACTTCTCAATCAAATAAAACTTTAATGCTTTTACACATTTCTTTTTTCAAAAATCAGTTCAACAGTACACACACTATATTAAAAAGCTTTAGAAGATTTGTTTCTGGATAAAAATCAAGCCTCCCAGAGTCGTGGTTTTTGTTTTAGGATGTTGACACATCAAAAATATTTTAACATTTGAACAGCTTATTTTTTATTACTTTTGAAAGTTAAGAAAGAAATTTTTTGCTCATTCCAGGATTTTCAAGGACCATAACCCAAATTCAAGGACTTTCCAGGGCCTGGAAATTTTTCCCCCAATTCCAGTACTTTCCAGGATTTTCAAGGACCGTGGCAACCCTGCCACATGAAGCAAATTAATATTTCAAAGGGTAGAGTTAGGGCAAAACCTGGCCTTTTTTCAATAACAGAATAGACACAGAGTTGTCTCATCTCCCACTTTGTTCTGAGTAAAATATATGCAGTTGTTCTCTATCTATCGTAAAATCAGGGGAAATCATTCTTACAGAGCAAACGACATTCACCCTAGGGCTATCCTTACTTTCCAAACCGAGTTATAATAATTATTATCTCTCCCCTCGAGTTATCACAGCTTCATGTGAACTGTATGACAACTTGCTAAGCCTGAAATAATTCAAGGTACCAAGATAACTCCAACCCCAAGCCAACTCGCCTCATGTGCAGGGCTTGAAAAATTTTTCCTCTCCTTTCTGGCCATGGGCTAGCAAGAATAAGAATTTACTAGCCCTAATCTTACACCAGCTAGCCCATTCTCCTCAAGTGTGAAACAGAAATGACGAACTAAGTACTTGACATTCTAGATTTATCTGCACATCTTTCTTTGAAGGTTGCTCTTCATTTCTCATATTTTTTTATGAGATCATATTTTTGCCCATTGGGCAAAAATCCTCTCCAAACTGCAAGCCCAACTTAACTAGCCCTGGGCTTGGTTTGGTGGACTTTTCCAGTTTGATCTGAACAGATCTTAATATAAGTACTTTACAAATTACACTTAAAAAGTATACATCACCACAGTGAAACTATTTAGCGTTAAAAAGTCTCAACTCAATGATTACATCTACCAACAACACTGCAAACTGAAGTAACAAATTAATAACATAAAATACATGCGACTACTGTTTGTAATCTTGTTTATATTTATCTCATCAAAAGCCTATATTTTGTTTCGATGTCTATACGGCCATAATCAACAGTCCAAACCCACATATAGTACAGAGCAAAACTCAAATATTCTGGCACATACTACCACACCAGACTCACAATATACCAGTTACAACAAACACAACATGTTTTTCATCAACAAGCAATAAAGCAAATTCGTGTAATGCAATAAAATGCTGTTAGAAAACAGCATTAAATCAAATGTTCTAATAACATGGTTCGCACTGACAAACGATAACAAAATTTCAGGAATTTTCCAGGGTAGAATATATATTCTTCCAGGACCCAACCCCAAATTCTCTCTTGGCAAAAACAAAACCATATCGAGTAATTTCAAAATCAATTTCTGCCACAATAGTACCAACTGGTATATTTTGGTTTGTTTGTAAAACTGTTGAAATTTTTTCCACAAAATTCCAGGAGTTTTCCAGCAGTACAGGGAAATTATCTGCTTTTCCAGAAGTTTTCCTGGGCCCTGGAAGAAAATTTCAAAATTCCAGGAGTTTTCCAGGAATTCCTAGAGTAGTGGGAACTATGTAATAAGTTCTCCTAAACTACAAAATCTGTTTTTCTTAGCAGGGTCTTTAAATTTAATTCTCCTCAAACAAGGAACTTACAGCCCACTTTTTAATACTGTCACCCCAAAAGCTGTTTGAAGCACACTCAAAGATCACATTTAGAATATGACAAGATTGTTTTAACTCCATTCTATAAGTGCTGCTTAAAATATCTGTACCAGGGGAAGAGAAATCAAAACTGGCCTGAGAATTACTATTTTTTTATAATAAATTTAGTAGTTATTAATTGTACATTAATGATCCCAAAAGCTGCAATGCTTTAAAACAATTACAACCATTCCTGCTCGAATAAATGAAATTTACAAGTTACAACTTTAGTGTGAATAACCCCAAGTCTTACCATACGGTTTGGACACTGTCATGTATTTTGTTGTTTGCTCTTTGTCTTTATTTTCATAGAAGTTTAATACATCTAAGACTGCCTGCAGGTCAACAACAACAGTTTGTTTTCACTCCTTTGTATATAATAGTTGGAGATAAACATGCTATAATACCATACTTGCTTATGTATAAGTTGAGGTTTTAAGACAAAAAAATCAACTTCACAAATTAACCTTATCTTATACATGGTTAAAAAATTGCCCCCCATCAAATCTCAAAAAATCACAAATTTTGATTTCAAAGCCTGATGCAAAACATTTGATTAATTTTTACCTTTTGTTTGATATTTAGACACCATATGTCAATCCAAAAAATTTGAATTAAATAAAAATAATTGAATATTGGGGTGTACAGTACAAGAAAAAGAATTTTTGATATGAAAGTTTACAGAAAAATAAGTCCTTAGACATACACAGCAGTGATTTAATTTTTGGTCTGCATGTCAAGTATAAAATTAATATAGCTTGAAAAAATCAAGTGATTATAACTGGCAGCCAGCTGCGAGTTTGGTCCAATGCAATGACTCTATGGCTTGTAATTATAACTAGCTATAACTAATATGTAGTTTAAAACGTTTTGTTCGGTCAAGTCACCATTCTGACTAGACATTGTCCATTGACCGGCCGTTATTTTAAGCCCAGCTTTATTCCAAGAAAATCCTCCCTACCTGTGGATTTTTCTTCTGTTCTGAAGGTGTAATATTGGACACCTGTAGCAGTCTTGCCCAGGCCTCTGGCATTCCCTGCAAGAAAAATAAAAGATACTGAAAATGTGCATAAAACAGTTTACACCCTCAACTCAGCTCAAGTGATAAGGTATAACCAGCAAGGATTGAAGAAATCATACTGGGCCCATAGGTGAATTTTTTAAACGTCATTGTTTACATCCTGCTTCATCAGCATACAACTTTAGGTAAAGAAAGAACCAGAATAAAAAGGAATTGAGTTTGAAACTTGAGAAAGGCAAATGAATTGTGGTTAGCGTCCAAAATTTGATTCTGTACAAACAGTTTGAAAGAAGATATCGGTGTCCGAAAAAACGCAAAACAACTGGGTGGCAAAACCGTTTATGAGTTCTTAAATTCTTTGTAAAATTTCCGATATTTAAAACCGTATCACGAGAACAGTATGTAACATACAGGTTATATTTTTTCAGAAGAGGCTTATTTTGGAAAGCTCTTTTAATATTCAGTACTTCTCAATTTGTATCTCAGTTAGAAAGTGAAGCACGTATGCTAATGAAGCAAGGAATGTGAACAAAGATTCACCTTTACCGTCAGTAATGATGCTGTGATGCTCAATATGCGTTAACTTCCCGTCGTTTTTAATCAGTTGAGCTGCCAATAAAAAAACTATTTTAACACTAAAGTTCAATGCTAGAAATGTCTTAAAATTCATTAATAAAGTTTTAAAAGTTTTAAAAAACGACGACGTTTGGGCGCAAACACAACGCCATTCTCAAGAAAAAGAAACTAATCCTTCCTTAAAGCCGTGTTACACGAGGTAATTTTTTCAGTAACTTGCAATGCAATGCCACTGCGTTGCAAGTTGCTGACAAAATTGCGCGTGTAACATTTCTCTATGCGACTTGTAACGCAACGTTGCAAGTTGCAGAAAAAATTGAACAACCTTCTACTTTTGGCAACGTTGCGAAGCCAGTTGCAGCGTGTAACATGTACTGAGCAACCTGCTTGCAATCCATGTGAAGAGCCAATCAAATCTCTTCATAAACATGACGACCGGTGATTCATCTCGTTTTATCGCAGGAAACGAACAAAATCATTGCAAGTTGCGAAAAAAATTGCCCCAGTCTGACAACTCACAGCAACTTGCAATTTTTCGTTATCGTCAGTATTGCATTGCAAGTTGCTGAAAAAATTGCCTCGTGTAACACGGCCTTTAGTCAACAATTACTGCGTTGTTTACTTATTTAAATATAATTTGTGTGATACAAATTATGTCCGTTACACATCACGACACCTTTATCAGCACATTAGTGAACATCGAAATTCAGTAATTGGGCAACATATGAGAACTCATGGCCTTGACAAGCTAGCTGACTTTGATCACCTGTTTAAAGTTTTAAAAAAAAATGCAAATCCAAGTCTATGAAATGCTATACATCGGGACATCAAGCCGACTTTAAATACTCAAAGGGTTCAATACGCGCGAAAGTTTTCACTTGACTTTCCATTTTATTGTGTAAAACAGTCACTGTATTTTATCTAAACATTGCACTTTTATTTTATACAGTTCATATTCAGTTATTTTAGCATTTGACTTGAGAATGGCGTTGTGTTTGCGCCGAAGCGTCGTCGTTTTTTAAAACTTTTTAAAAACTTTCTTAATGGATTTCAAGACATTTTTAGCGTTGAACTTTAGTGTTAAAATATTTTCCAAATCCCGTTTAATATCAATAGTAAAAACCTAATTGTTTCTTGCAGGTGGCGTAATTAGTTTTACCCTTCGTGTGGACTGCCTGGAAGATGAGCAACTTGAGTATCAAACAACGATAAACGAGCTGATTGAAAGCAAAAAGTGGCAAATGATATCCCAAGATTTGAGTGATTACCTGGTAAATGCTGACAGAGCAGAACGATACAAAAAATGTTACATTTTTGTATTCCAAGTTTTGTAAAAGATTGAGCCAAGTAAATACAATCAACTGTCGTTAAAGCTGACACCTTCGAGATCTTCATTTGGTGTCAGTAATAGCGAGAGTACAATGAAAATGATGGTTATGAATCGGTTATGTTGCTTTAGTAAAATTACTCAGGTGATTATAGAGTTTCCGGCTCACGCATTTAATATGCCGGCTATAAGATTATGGCCGGATTGAGAAAAAACTCACAAAAATGGTTTAAAACATGGGCTTATTTCTTAATTAGTAATTAATTAATTATTTATCATCTCTAACGAAATTTTCAGGATAATTCCGATCATTTCCGACCATTTCCGAACGCTTCCGAAGTTTTCCGAGAATTTCTGAAAACCTAAAAAATGCGTTAAAACAGTTTTAAACCATTTCCAAAGATTTCCGAACACTGCCGAAGATTTCCGAAGATTTTCCGAAAATTTTGAAAAGTCTTAGAAATGCATTAGTAACCGAGCACGAGCATTCTAGGCTGTGATGGGACATGCTCCTTGTGAAACTTCGAAATTCAGGCTATATTACAACACACCCTGTGCGTTTTAATCTCGGTTGGCAAAATATGACAGTTGCGGCAGTTTGCTGTTTTTATAAGTGTAATTTTCGTTTCTTGACGTTGGCCGGTTATGGTTTTCACCTGTTTCCACTGAAAATACATG
>JAOCNB020159860.1:0-10115 GCA_026546465.2 Palythoa caribaeorum | reverse complement strand
CTTGAAGAAAGTTTCACGATCCAGCTGAGTAATAAGTTGGTCATGCAGTACCATTGCTGTTAAGACGATACCCGCCATACTTGGTAACTTAGACAACTCGTTTGTGTGTAGGGCACTCATTTGTTCTTGACTGGATGCATCAGCTTGAAATATTTTGATTTTGGCTCCAGTGTCATTCTCAAGAGCATCAACCTCTTCAAGCTTAGCCTCTGAAGGCGGTGACCGGGCAACCAGGACTATCATGCCAGCACCTTTATAAATAATACCGAATGAGGTTAAGATAAATTTTGGAAAAAAAAAACTATTTGCTGGTTGGGTATATGCTAATAAGGAAATAACATGACTTTTTTCGGGAATATTGTTTATTTGCGCCCGCGTAGTGCCATTTTCGGCCCGAGCGAAGACGCGCGCTCGTTGTCACTGACTACGGTGGCTTATATAGAACATGAGTCTGCCTGGGTGTTTCTACGATTTTTACTGCAAAATTCGAGTTGTGCGTGCAAAGAATTTTACAACTCGAATTTTTACTGCAAAAATCCGAGGTTTGCGTGTGAATAACTTTACAATCCGAATTTTCATTGTAAAAATAAAAATTCGAGTTGTAAAATTCTTCACACGCACAACTTGCATTTGGCAGTAAAAATTCGAGTTGTAAAACTCTTTGCACGCACAGCTCGGATTTTTGCAGTAAAAATTCGAGTTGCAAAATTCTACACACACACAACTCAGATTTTGGCAGTAAAAATTCGACGAATTGTAAAATTTTTCACACACACAACTTGGACTTTTGCAGTAAAAATTTGAGTTGTGAATTTCTAGAGAAACACAGACAGACTCATGTCCTATATGGGCCACCGTACATGACAGTACAGCATTGGGTGTTCACATGCTCATTTGCCGGTTTCATTCAATCATTCAAGCTCAAACCGAATGCTGCAAGACTTTTGTGTTGATTCAAACTGTAAATGTACAGAAAATATTGGATGAAACTTTATCAAGAAATTGAAGAAAGTTTTTGTCTACAAGAATATATGTATTGCTAGGACAAGAAATATTTATTTTGCAATTGAAAACCGAGAAGCGAAGTTGTGAAACATGTCGTCAGGAAGCATTTGGTGAAGAAGATGTTGACAACGATCTTGGCTTATTTTGCAGAAATAAACGTTTCCACATTCGTTGAACGTTTTTCATGATAAATGGAGAATTTAGTTAGCTTTTTAAACGTAATAAAAGCGACGATAAAAAGGCTTTGAGGCGGAAGGTTTTTTCACTGAGTGGGGATCAGTTAGCGGCACATGCAGATTGAGGTTAGTGACTTTTTGTTGTAATGGCTTCCACCTGTTTTCCTATTTCTGAATGGAAACTTTGGTATACACCTGTTAAGCCTCGTCAAACGACCTTTTGAACTCTGTTGGCCTAGTTATCCGATTAAAAAAATAAATATTGGTAATAAAAACGCAATTCACAATCTTTTTGTATATTTCTAATTTTAACCAAATCCGTGTTTACAAATTTCAGTTACGAGGGTTTTGTGACGATCATTTTCATTATTTTGATGCAAACTTAGAAAAACTCTCATCTTAATCTGTTTACTTGTAATCAGTCTAAACTGACCCGCCAAACCTTTGTAAATTTTGGCATTTTTTACATTTTCTGCCTCGATCAACGCGAACGTTTTCTCTTCTGAAACAAGACGCCATTTTGACTATCGCGAGTTACGGGAGCCAATCAGAGCTGACGAAAGTGGATATTAGTGGCTTCGGTAAATACTAAAAGTGAATATCAGCAAGTACATAGTTATTTCATTCCTTTGTGAGCTCGTGGATACTTTGTTATTAGTTAAAAAACTCTCTGTTTGGCAATTCGATTTCCTTTACATTTTAGACACATGGACTATAGGAACACAAGGATTTCATTGATTGTAATTATAAGTCGATTAACTGTGTAACATCTATTGAAATTGATTATCAATGACAGAACACCATTGGCTCCGATGTCTTCTCATTATGTATGTCAACAAAATTCCCATACACTGACATGAAGTAAAATGGCAATTTCAGTTATTTTGCACTTGTCTAAACGCGTCACTTACAGTAATCGTTTTGTTTCATAAACAATATGTGTCTCTTTTCAGCCTCGTACAGTTACATAGCATAATTTATGAACCTCAAATCGACTATTCACAGCACGCCAAATTACTCAGCCATAAAATGATAATTAACATTGTCAGTATATATACCTTTGTATGCCATCCAGCGTGCAACTTCAAATCCAAACCCCCTCACTCCACCTACGACCATATAGGTACGGTCACGCTTCAAACCATATTGATCTAAGCCGGCTGGAAGAACTTCTATGTTTTGTAAATCTTTCTTTGCCTCAAATGAAAGAGAACAAAACGATGTCCCCTTTTCTTCATAGTAATCAGGTAGGCAACTTGGAGATGCATTTGCGCTGAGTGACTCGGGTCCAACCTGATAACGCGGGTTGTCTGACCTGGTGCACGGAAGGAAGTCAAATACACTCATCTCTTGCTGTTCAATTTTTAGCAGTATATCAAACATATTGCTGCCCTTCAAAAGTGCCAAACTGGATATCCACAACTCCTGGAAGCCCCCTTGTGATTCTAAGACGTCATTGTAAGTTATACCATGGTAGATGACACTTTTATCTGAGGGTAGGGCAATATTTCCACCAGAAAACCCACCAAGAAGAATTAGTTTGCCACCGGTCTTTAGAACGTCGCAACTCATTCTCACACTGTTTGCAAGAGGCTGGTACAAAAACAAAGCTGCAACCGCCAAGTCTTGTATGTTTTGTCCCAGTTCTGGGGTATAAAAAAATTTGAAAATTGGTTGGTAAGAGAAATTGTTATAATTATACACAAAATAATGTAACTTTTAACTTTCAACTCAATTAAACGTAAATTCACTTTGCAGTAACCGAACTGCATGCACGAGTTTAACATTAAATACTCAACGACATAAACAATGAAATAATATTATGCTGAACTAGTTTCCTAGTTGTGTAAGTGGCAGCTTTTTACAATGAGCGAGTTTGTAAATCGATTTGTCTTTGAATTAAAAATTATATCACGATTATTACTTATTTAACCTTTAACAGGAAATAATGCAGGGAACTAAAAAAAAATCTGAACTCCAAATAGGATTTGAACCTAGACCTTCATATACTAATCGGACACAAAACCACAGAGCAACAAACGGACTGTATCACAATCACTTAATGTCGAGGCATATATGCAGCAAATATCTTCGTACTATTTTATAAACAATTTTATGCACACTTCAAGAATATTCACGCCAACCTGTACATTGTGCATGAAGGACCTCAGTAGCTCCCAGGGCCTTGAGGTATCGCTTCGATGCTTCTAATCTCGGGTCTGAGGAGGTACATATAACTGTATATCCCATTGCTTGCGCCAATAGCAGTCCTGCTAAGCCAAGATCTCTGTTGGCTTCATGGATTACCACCACGGCACCATGAACATCACTGGGGACTTGCTGAAGTGCGTAGAAAGCAAGCACAAGACAACTGGGCAGAGTAGCTCCTTGTTGCAGGCTCATTTGGTCAGGTTTGGAAATCACCTGTTTTTGGTTAACAACGACACGTTCTCCGAGTCGCCGTTGTTTTGAAACGCCCATCACACGATCTCCATTCTTCAGATTTACATCTACATTTCCGCACTTTGAAGGAGTTTTAACTACACCACTGAAACCAAAAAACTGACTGTGTTTGCTAGTGACATGTGACGAAACAGTCAAAGGAACCCAGATATTTGTAACCTTAATTTCAACATCTTCATCTAAAAAACAAGTGTTTTCCGTTTCCTCTTTCAAGCAAATGTTACTGGTCTTGGGGTGAACACCCAAATATAGTGGTCTAGGATGCTTCATGTCCAAGTAATCAACAATTTTCTCTCTCTTCGGAGGTTGAGATTCGGAGTTTAATCTTTTGAGGCGGTTTACAAATCGTTTTCCACCCCTGAGGGCAATTTCTTCGTCTGAATTCTCAACCTGTGGTTGTAAAAAGTTTCAATATTAATCAATAGTAAAGTTACCCAAAGAAGCTATAAGTAATTCAGAAAACTGTCGATCCAAATGGCACCGTATTTTGTGTGGCCCAAGTTTTCTAATCTTTTCATGGCCACTCTTGATTTCCTTTTATTGTATATTAAATTTCACTTTTAATTAAGTAATGGTCCAACGAAGAAGTGGCTACGTAAATAGCATGGAAAACAGAAAATGGTGCTAATTGCGATAGGTTAAGCCTTTAATCTCATTGGCTAAACTTTGAGAATTGACCACATCTTCGTGACCAAACAAGTTTTTCTCTTACAATTTACTTCATTCATTACCTTGTAGTGAAAACGTTTCTTGGTATAAATTTGAAAAAAAGGTTCTATGTGGGGAACATAGAAGGAAGATTTGCTTGGCTTTTGTTTATGATTGTATAAGTTATGTAAAACAAAAGAAATTTTTCTTTAAAATATAGCTAATTACATATTTTATTTTAAAATCTTGTTGAACACAGGTTGGTGCATTCAGCCTACTTCTACTCGGACTGTTGGTTAAGGTATTCTGAAAGGCACGTAAATAGTAAATTTTGTACTATTTCTCTATGACCGAACAACTATCGCAACTGACTGTTTTATGTTGTTCCTTTTCTGCTTTCATACTAAAAATAATTTCACCATAGCAGCAACTCCATTGTAAAAAATATCCAAAACATTTCAAAATCTTTCTAAATTCTACAAAAACAGTCTCGTGCTTCGCTTCCGCTTATTCTTAACTACAGAAAAAAATTAACGAACTTTATCCTTTCACAAATAATTTGCACTTTTCAGTTCTCTTTCTTAAGTGCATTAACAAAGTAACCAAATTACCTGTATTTCCTGGACGAGGAGATGTAACTCTTCTTTATTCACTTCACTCAAGTCTACAGACTTTGTTCTTATTGAAGGGATTTCAAGGGAGGCAGTTCTGCGCATGCCCCAAGCGGTAGAAGACCATGGAATGATCATCTTTTCGTCTCCAGTTATAACTTGTGCACAGCAAGTTACAATGATAAAATGTTGACTTGTCGCACTTGATGAATGACTTTGATTTTCAATTAGGCAGTTGAGTGCCTGCAAGGAGCTCATGAACGCTAGGTCTTGACTACAACTTATGCTGCTAAGCTCAGACGCCAAGTAGCTGGTTTCCAATGGCCAAAAGTTGACAACAGTTACTTCAGACCATGTTGAATCAATTGCGGTTAATAGGGAAGACTTTATACACTGTTCGACAACGCTTGGTTCTGTGCTTTCAGGCAAATCGACACCAACCACCTTATAATAAAGGCAAAAACACTGTCAAAATCAGTTTTGAAACACCATTGTTAAGATTAACAAGCATAACATCATTATAAAAATGATTTTGTTTTAATACCCCTTTAAAATACAAAGATACAAATTAAGAAATATAAATGTTAAATTTTTCCAACGCAGCTTTGTTTAAAATTATTTGAGCCACTAAAATGTTTTTTTAAAAATTAAAGGTAGTTGTTATGTAATCACTTCCACCATGCATTGCGAAATAAAGTAGACCAGAAGGTGACTGGTAAGCGTTACTAAACAGCGAAACCAGAAACAAAAAAAGAAAAAGGAAAGATGAGCAACTAGAAACACTACTCTACAGATATATTAAAAATAGAGATGCAGAAGTTTGTTACGAAAAGTCTTGAATCTAAAGATAAGTTTAAAAACATACGCTGTCAATGAAAACGAAGTCGAAGACGACCGGTCAACATTATTCCGTCAACTCTTTCATTTATAACTTTTGACGTTTGCCGCTTTTTCTAACGATATAACTGTATACAAACAAAATTATCCAGTTGTACTACAGGTAGCCCACGCTAGCGTAACGATACTTGAACGCCGGCCGAATTTCGTGGACTACCTGTGCTTGAACGCCAAGCGGCCGAATTTAAGCAGATGTATGGGAAATTCGAATATTGAAAATTGTTGTTCAGAAATGTAATAAAATCGTTCATTCAACATTCTGTTCTTTAGTAATCATTGTTTGTTATATTTATATTGCATTTGGGGGGATTTGAAGCGCTTTCCTGACGTAGCGATAAAAAGTAAATGTAGAGTAAAAGAAAGACAAGGTAGGAGAGATGGCAAAGAACCGCTTTCACAAAGTCCGATCGTGAATCCCCAGTAATCACTTTGTTTTCATTTTTTTTCAAAAACCACGGCGAACGATAAATTTGCCACCAAGATAATCCATACCTGGCCTTCGACACACGTTCCAAATGTCCCAAAATCACCATTTTGTAGACTAAACCGCCAGCATGACGACCCAATATTGGATCAGTTTGACAACGGAGCCAACTGTCACTTAAAAAATTTTAACCCTGCGGGGTAGCGTACGAGAAAATTCTACTTCCTAGTTGCTGTTATTATATTATATAGATATCTCTTTTTGAATGGGAAATAGTGTAATGTATAAATAAAAGCGAACGAAAGTAGACCACGCAAAAAGTGCCTAGTTGGGTCTTGAAATTCTGCATTTATTAGTATATATTATCTTGAATACTACAATAGTGTTAGAACCATGCATTATTTTGCTACTTTAATTTTAATTTTTAAAGTTTCTTAAATATAGAATTCAATTTACTTACTTTTGCACTGCTACTGCTTGTAAGAGACGCAATGAATGAACTGCCAACTCCTCTGGAATCTTTGAACACTACAACTCCACATCCTGACAGATCTCGTGTCTTAACCGGTATTTGGGATTCGATCCAGTAAGGCTGATAGATGATGTCTTCTACCTTAGGTGTCCGGACGAGTCTTGTCAGATCAGCTGAGTGAAATTGCTCCACAGTGATATAAACTTTGCCTCTCGCATCTACCAGCTTCATGTCAAAAGACGTGAAGCTTCCTGATGTAGTCTTTGTTACGTGACAGTAAGTTCGATGTGGAATGTGTGGATCAAGAACTGAAAAGTTTTTTACTCCAACTGGAACCGTCGATTGAATAGTGTCACCATCATCAGGTACGTTCAGTACAATGGAAGTCTGTGGAAAAACGACACTTTTACTTATTACAGGGAACTAAAGCAAAGCCCCTTATAAACATAGCAGCTCATTGGGATTCACGTTGTCGTAGTGGTCATCAACCGCCCCTCCCACCTCTACGACCCGCGATCGAATCCAGGGCTCCGCAGGAAGGTTGCGATTTTCTGGCTAGAAAGAATTGGCGACAACTTCCTTTGCATGCAAATGAGAGCCGATACTTATCTTCGATTTTCATAGTGTTAAGCAAAAGAAAGTATTTAACTCCCACTCGACGGAACAGTTATCCATTACAGCTTAAACCCTGTAGAAGCTGATACTCATCATACAACTTAGTTAACTGAAACAAGTTGGATAAAGTGTTTTGTTCAAGGACATAACACTGTGTCAATGCTGAGATTGAAATTCACAACCCTGGGGTTGTGAGACACACACTCTAACTGCTCGGCGCTCTTTACAAGGAGACTAATCTTTTTTCTCTTATTTTTTAGAATCTTATTAGCGTACATCAAGATAGACTGTATTTACGACCTCTGCCTAACTGAAAAACTGATCATTTCTAAACACCTGCATAACACTGAAAGAAATTCTTATTGTTAAATTTTAACAAAGGAATCACCTATTTAGCACTTTAAAACACTACAATAAAAATTAAAACGAGAAGCCATTCCATTTTCTGATGTTAGGATTCAATATTTCAGCTGTCATCCGACAACTATCTTCAGATTATGTTAAGTAATACAATCAATGCAAATTTTATCTAGTTCAACAGTGTCAAGGGAATCGATTGACCTTGCTCGTTCAATGTTGGCTTTTTTTCTTTAATAAACAATGTTTCAGACAGCTTTCTTTTCCTATAATTGTTAAGACAAGGTTTAATTGCGCTTTATGTTTGAAGAAACTGGACAAAGTTTGAAAAACGAGGTTCTGGCGCGGCGTCATTTCGCATGCGGAAAAGAGAGAAAATTAGGCAAATTGAGGTTTCTCGTTTAAAACGCGCTCATATATTTTAAAGAACTTTTGTCACAAACTAAAACAACTCTTTGGCTTTAACATGTAATATCCTCTACATGTGGAAAGGCGTGAACATGGAGTTATAGGCTCTCCATCCGACCTTTGAAAGAAAGACTGCTCGGGAAAATCCAAGTTAACATCTACACACCGTAAGATGGCTATGTAGCCAGCATGGTTGTCGTGGTAGTGTAATGGTCATCACACCCAACTAGTAATCTAGGGGACGGGGGTTTGAATCCCATCTGTGGCAACTTGTTTTTCTTTGTGTTTCTTCCATGTACATATTTAACTAGGATGGGTTTTTCGTGTATTCCAATGATTATATATATGGCCATCTTTTCGAAGCTCCATGCCAATCCAGCATCCGGAACACCCTCTTAACTCTACTACTTCAACCTTTTTTGCATCCCATACGGCATCAACACCTTTCAATAAATCTAGCACAACCTGGATAAACCTCTACGAATAGTTCAGCCGTTGAAAGATCAGAAATTGGCCGACATTGTATGAAGACAGCTAAAAGACCTTGGTAAATTGATTTTTATCCAGTTTTCTCTTCACGCAAGATCGATGAAAAGTGAAACAACGAGAATCCAAGCCATCAGTAATCAACCAACAGTCAGTGTATATCAATTCGAATATGGTTGGTGCGATGCCAGCGATGTTGGTTGCACGCGACGACACCTTCACCAAAGAACTGAGGAACACAAGCAATCGGGATCACTTTACAAACGTATTGAACTTTGCCATCAACACTAACAAGCTTGATTTTGTAATCTATGACTATGAAATGTTTTTTATCCGATATCAATATTGGATGATTTTTTTATATTTATCTTTGTTTCAGTTAACCGTGATGGACAATAATTGTCCTTAAGCCGTGAAAGCTATCCCCCGTTGAGACTCTTAAAATGTCAATTCTGCCGGACACCTTACTTTAACACAAACCTGAAGACAGGCATCCACAAATGCTGGGTGAATGATGTAATGTCCTTTCTGTGAAACAGTAGGGCACACCATATCCAATGCACATAGTGCTTTGTTGCCATGGCGCCAAATTCGCCTTATCAAAGAAAAATCAGGACCATAATTGTACCCCAAAAGTTCAGTTAGGCGTCGAAAAGAAGACTGTGGTATTTCGGTCATTGACAAAATGGTTTCTTGGATGGCAGAGTCCAAGACGTACTCATTTGTTAGGCCATCTGTAAAAAAGGTAAATTGATATAAAAGCTTTAGTAGTTTTTAAAAAGAAAACTAGTCGTCTGGTGTGTTTAATTATTTGCCTTCCCTAAACAAAGTGAGACTCAAAACTAGTATGTGCTAGCTACCTTAAATCTTAATTAGAGAAAGAAGAATAAACATGACCATCGATTGGAACTTATTTTTCAAAATCTTTACCTCTTGATGATTATAGATTACAGAGTTGTTCTTGGATTTGAAAAATTAAAAAAAAAATACGTGTGGGGGGGGGATAATAAACTTCGAGGCCTGGGCACAAATTAAAAAATTAATAAGCGCCCGGGACGTTTATCACAGTTTTAATGCGATCATCTGAAAAGATGAAATAATAAAATCTTAATTAAGTTTTTAGGCATTGATCGATTTTACCCAGTTTAGAAACATTACATGCAAACAAAAATATATAAATACATACATCTTACAATTATGTTTAGTTATCACAGTATGGCGGAATTCTGATGTTAGTTACACAATATTTCGGATCAGTTCAGGTATTAGTGGGACGTAGTATGGTCACAACTGCAAGCGCATCCACGTTCATTTTGTATTTCAACAAAATTTGGTTTTTCAAAATGTTTTCTATATTCGGTTTTGTATTTATTGCCGTATCCTATAAACCGGGTTTTATTTATCTTACCGTTTTTAGCATCTACGCAGGCTTGGTAAAAGACACTTGTTGTGCAGTTTGCAACAACGTCTCCCAGGGCAAGAGGCATTTCAGTTCCATCGTCCTGAACATTACAAACAGAAAATTTAGCATTTCCTTTAATCTCATTATTTTC
>JAOCNB020159823.1:0-10115 GCA_026546465.2 Palythoa caribaeorum | reverse complement strand
TTAAAACTTTTTTTTTATCTACCGGTTTCGCAAACACATCTTTTTAAATCTGCTTTTTTAATATTTATATTTATAAAGATTTTATTTTTATTTATATTTTTATATATTTTACTTTATATTAGGTTTTTAAGATTTTAATTTAATATGTCACATGTAATGCGCGCTTAATCATTGTATGGAAAGCGCGCAATATAAGTTACTTAAGTATTATTATTTGTCAGGGAATAAAAAGTAATACTCTAAGAACTCTATTTACGTAATTAGTAAACATGTATGTGGTCATGAATAATTGCCAACGAGCGATCCGAGCCAAAAGGCGAGGATCGTGAGGTGGCAGCATTATAGAGCCGCCTGCGTAAATATCGACCTGTAAGCGAAAAAAATTAGAGGAAAGTAATGTAATAATAGGAAAACGTGTGAGCCAATCGCAGTATGAGAAAAGTAATGTAACCATTCCGTGTGCAATTCCACATTCCAATTATGAATTTTCATCATATTTGACAAAAATTAATCAATGAAAATTTTCAAAACTGTTCTTTGGCAGTTGCAAACTTTCTAAAATATTTTGTGCTCGTTGGCACTTAGCGAAAGCTACAACTAGTTTATATAATTCAACAATAATATTCAAAGCAAAAACATACAAGGTGTTACGTTACTTTCTGGGTCGTTAGCGCCGGCCGTTCGACTAATGTTGGCCAATAAGTTGTCAAAGCTGGCCAATAAGTTGTCAAAGCTTACACTGTTTCGCGAGGTGGCCGATGCGAGATGATTTCGATAAGTGGCTCGCTGGGCAATTTATGAGTTTGCTGATTTGGAACGCGCTGGTTCCTAAAGTGCACTTCACTGAAGTTCATCGATGTACTATGGAACAAATAGAACGCACAAGACAGCTAACACTGGTATTTAACTCGGCTTAAAGCAAATCAACTTGAGCAGCAAGCCAAGACATCACCATGATTTTGGCTCATTCCCAAAAACTCATACTGCAATTGCTATTGTTACATTACACTTCCGCCAAAAACTCATACCGCAATTGGCTCACACGTCTTTCCTATTGTTACATTACATTACTTTTCTAATACTGCGATTGGCTCACACCGTTTTCCTATTGTTACATTACATTACTTTTCTCTGAATCACTCGAGATTTTTTTCGCCTGCAGGTCGATACTTACGCAGGCGGCTCTTTAATGCTGCCGCCTCACGATCCTCGCCTTTTGTCTCGGATAGCTCGTTGCCAATAAGTCTTTTCTTCTTTTAAAACAAACAGTCTGTTCAATGTTAAAGACCCGGTCCCAAAATGGTCTCCTGTCGCGTGTTATTATCGCGTGTTTGTTTGCGCTGGCTGTAATGCCAGTTACATCGGTGAAACCGAACCGACACTTTTCAACACGCGTACGGGAGCACTTATCCTGCGACAAAAGCATGTCAACTTCACAATGCTTTAAAATAATTGATCATGCTGAAACTCCATTCCAGTTTAAAATCAAAGAGGCGTTGCATATCCTGTGGGACAAATCCATTTTAAATCAACAAGTTAAACATGTTAATTTAAAGTTATTTTTGTAACACTGTAATAATACCGTGTAATTAGCATTTTCAGTTAAGTATAAATTATCTTCCAAATAATTTTGTAACCACTAACTATTATGAGGCCAAAAGATTTGCCGAAACATGTTGAGTTTCAAAAGTGCTGTGATTTTTTTATCATCACTAAGAAATATTAAAAAAACAAACAATAAACGTTGTGTTAAAATACTGTTAAATAAAAACCTTCGCGCGAATAGAGTCCGACTAAACATTGAGGCTAGGTTTAATTACCTTAATTAAAAACGTTTCAGCAACAAGGCAGTCAAATTTATTTTTACATTTGTAAAGGACACTAAGTTCACACGAATGTCCTTGGGGATGGAACCATGCGTGGCACGAAAATGTTTGCCAATAGATGAGGAGGAATATCTATGTTCATCAACACGCTGATGTAAATGCTGGCTGGTCAACCCAACACACAGGTCACATTTAAACTGATAAACTAGCCATTGTTGGTTCACAATCTTTGGTTTTTGCTCGCGTGGCATCAGCACCTGTTCGATCTTGTTGCTGGTAAATATGGGCTGAACATTAACATGAATCTTACGCCTCAAATTATTAAGTTGATCTCGAACAATGGTGGAAAAATGATATTTTAAACAAAACAAGCATGTTTTTTTCCCTTCAGTTTCCTCCTGCCTTTCTTAAAATCTATATTATGAGGTATTTTTTAGGGTTGAACATTTTTATGCCTCGGTATTTTTAGGATATTTTTTCACATTTCCCGACGAGCATCCCTATCCTTTTTACCCCGGAGTACCCCTCCCGGGGTTCTTATTCTTAATTTATCTCATTCTCACCCTCACATGTATCATCATCATTATCATTCCGCTTTATCCTTTGGGAGACATGAAAACTCTTCTGAACAACGTTACCTCAACAACGGTTCAGCGTCTCTCCATGAGATCGGTTGAACGGGAATTTTTGGAAAAGGTACTGTTTCTTCAGGTATCCTGTATATTCCATCTACAAATTTAAAATAATTGGCTAAGCTTTTAAAACATTATGCAAACTGTTCTGCCCTTCAGTGAGTCTTGATATATCCGATTCCCATCTTACTGTCATGCATAATATTCTCATACGGTCACCCCTATTTTCCTTTTATCCTCAATGGCTATATTCTCAATCAGTATGCTCTTACACTTCTTTTTATTCTCATCTTATCATTATCAAGTATCGCAGTAACCATCACTATTACCATCACCATCACCATCACTATTACTCTTAATGTCACTGTCACTGTCACTGTCACTGTCATCATCATTATCATCATCATCCTCATCCTCATCCTCATCCTCATCATAATCATCATCATCATCGTTATCGTCATCGTCATCGTCATCATCTTCATTATCATCATCATCATCATCGTCATCGTCATCGTCATCATCATCATCGTTATCGTCATCATCATCGTCATCGTCATCATCATCATCATCATCATCATCATCATCATCATCATAACCATCATCATCATTATCATCATCATCATCATCATCATCATCATCATCATCATCATTACCATCTCCGTCACCATTATCATTATCATCCTCATTCGTACCCTTATTCTCAACTCCATACCCATTCTTATCATCTTTATCTTCATTCTCACCATATCATTATCCTGAAACTTACCCATAGCAGGGTAGCCAGGAGTCAGAGGATCTCCCTTTAACATCCACAGGTTTCCACGCTGCACCCCATCACTCGAGAGCCACTCGTAGTCTGGATAGGTTTTGTCTACTCCAAGTTTGGCATAATCAGCGGGATCAGAGTAGATTATCAGCCCAATGGCGCCATTCAGTTGAGCTTGTTTTGCCTGGCACCAGGTAGAGAAATAGAATCAGCACAATAAACTTTTCCGAATCTTTAGCTTTCCTTGGGATTTTTTTGGCCGGAGAAGTTAGGGTGTACGTGTTCTCCTTGTTCAAAACTTATGTATATGGTGAAAATGGTTAAAAGTAAAATATTCTAATTTTAACTGTTTTCACTATATATAAACAAAGGAAAATAGACCTTTAATCATACATCTATGTTTCTTGTTCAGTAGTATGAAATAAATAAATACACTCGTCCAAAAAAAATTGGTGTGCATGCTCAGAGCAGGAATCGAACCCACATCTTCCTGTTTTCTATTAAGGACAGGAGGGCTAACCACTACACCTTCAGAGACCACCATGCTGGCAACGTAGCAGTTCATTATCATGATTAGTTGAGTTTGTTAGAGGATCCCTGGGTCTAATTCTATTCATTCGAGTGAAATGCAATAGATCATTTCACAGTTCCTTAAAGGTAACCAAGCTTCTTCATGAAGCCCAGGCGAAGGTTGACCTCTCACAGTTGGAGAAGTGGAGACAACCTAGATGCTAATAAGTTTCTTTCTTATGATAATTATTTCCACTTTTCTAAGTGTGCCAATTCAACCTTCGCCTCGGTTTCATGTAGAGGCTTGGTTACTCTTTAGGAATTGTGAAATGGTCTATTGCGGACAAATACTACTGTAGTGTGCTTCACATCTGAACAACAAACATAGATATTTGTTTATTTAGGCTTGGGCCCAGCCGTGCTGTTGTTTCATATATCCCTCACATTTGGTATTATTCTGTTGATTAGAGCCTTATATTGAGGTAAAACACAATACAATTGTATTAGGCCGCACTTTTATTTCACCCAAAGAATAAATTGGACCCAGAAATCCTCACGTACACACACTACCCAACTCAATAATAAATCATGAAACTGCTACGTTGCGAGCGTGGTGGTCCCGCTGGTGTAGTAGCTAGCAATCTTGACTAAAAAAATGGAAGAGACGTGGGTTCGATTCCCGCTCGCGGCAAATACTAATTTTTTCGGAAGAATGAATTTATTTAGATCTTTTACAGGTAGATAGCATTGTACCTTGCCTCCTCTAAAAAGCTTTCCGTATCTCGCAATGGCAATTTTCCCTGTGCAGTTGATGCCTTTACCCTTTAACCGCTCAAAATCGATGCTCCGGCCGTAATTAACGTAAACCAACTCGCCCTAAAAATGAAGATAAGAACATAGTCACTACCTATAAGCTTTATATTTTATTTGCACACACTGGAAGGTTTATATGTATATTGTTGAATATTAAGAGATTATCAACCGAGCGCGTGGTCTGTATGGAAAAATATCATACCGAGGTCTTGACAGTACGGACCGAGCGTAGAGAGGTTCGTACAAAAAAAAGACCGAGGTCTGATATTTTAACATAAAGACTGAGCAAGCGAGGTTAGTAATTCGTTTATTATATGACTTTTTTAGCTTCCTGTAATTTGTCCCTTGCCTACGCCAACGGAAATCGAGGCCATGTGAACTATCCGACAGTTTTCGGAAATCATCGGAAAGGCTCTGAAATGTTTCAAAACTGTTTGTTATAAATGTTTGGATTTTTGAAAATTTTCTAAAAATCCTCGAAAATCTTCGGAAGTACTTTAAAATCGTTCTTTAAGTAATTTTGCGAGTTTTTAAAATTTTTTGAAAATCAACATCCGGGAGACCGGTCCGAATACGTGCGAATACGGCCCGTGGGCTGAATACGCATCACGACAGACCGCGCGTGAACCAATCAGAATGCAGGAAATTGCAAGGTCATATATTCAAATAGAATAATCCTGAAGAGCTACTATTGTATACAAAAACAAACATTGTAAATACTTTCTTTCTCTCATATAGAAATATAGTGCAAACAAAAATGATTGATTGATCTATACTGAGTCTTTTTTTCAGTTATTTATTAATGCCCTGGATAATACAGTAAACAAAGAAATTTCACCATAATACTTACTCTTTCGAGTGAAGGAAAAAGCTACAAAATTGTTTAAAATACCTGAAAAGCCAGCTACAAAGGATCAACAGACTACCAGAAACAACATCAGACCAAGGTTAGTCAAATTTTATTGAAAATCAAATTTGCGATTTTATTTCACTATTGATTCCCTACAAATATGTAAGTCCAAACTGATTTTGTGCCCGAACTGCCTGTGATCTCACAGGCACCAATGTCCAGTGAGTCAGGTATGACGTAATATGACGCTAGCTTCTAGCCAACAGTTTAGAATAACTGTTAAGGTTATTGTTTATACCTGCACGTCTCCGGAGGGTGAGTAGGCGTTGTATGGCCAAATGTTTCTTGAATCATTCTCGGCTGCGTCGAAAAATTTTTCTAATGGCGCCGACTTGTTCAGCACCGTTCCGTCTTCACCTAAAAGAGCCACAATGCCCGGCCTCTTAGGGTATGATAACAAAATGCTGTACTTTTTAAGTTCTACTTTGTCCAGTCCGTACTTTTTCCATTCGTTTCTTATGTGTAGGGCTTGCTGGTAACTTTCGTTTGTTCCTCCCAAATGGGGAATTCCTGCAAAATAACTGACAAGGGGGAAACTAATAAGACGGATGATAGAGGTATAAATTAACAATATCTAGTCTCCTTAGTTTTGGTATTTCAATTCGGTGATACTTTAGTAATCACTCATATTATTAAGAATCTTTCAAATTTAGCTGGCATGAATAGATTCAAGTAAACACAAACAAAACTGAAATGTCAAGGAATTTTGTCAGAACCCTCATTTCAAATGATAACGAGATTGATCCAAGAGCAACACCATTCAACTCACTGGTGTTCAGAAAAAAAACATGCGTATGAACGGATAGGACAGCATTTTTCTACCTTGCACAAACCTGATAGGACAGAACTTTGGCGTCCTATAAAAAACGGACAGAAGAAGATTTTTGTGCGTGCCGTTTGTACGAAATTCTTGCTGGGTTAATGTGGTGGAGTATGAGGGGTGAGGAGTGCAGAATGTTAAGAGTATGGAAAATTCTGAGTGTGGGAAAATTCGGAATGTGGGAAAATTCGGAGTGTAGAAAATGCAGAAAGGTTTAACAAGCATAAAATAAACATTTTTTCTTGTTAAAATAACACCTTAGCAATTATCATTGGAATACACTTAAACTTTTGATGCGCAGTTCATAAATTTCAAAACAAAATTAAACTTTCGGTTCTAATTAGAACCTTGATCACAATGGGTACAGTCACGCTGTCGTGGTTTTTTAAACTTTGACACACGTGACTGCAGAAGGTGGTCCAAGGTGTGAGGCAGTAGGGCCCTGCCCTGGCCTCGATTTAGATCTGGCTTGTTGACCGGATATAGATTGCCCCGTCTATATCTCTTTCCAGAACTCTGACGGAATCTATAGAAATATTTTGGTCTGGACAGTCCTTGTGGATATGGGTGGTAACTTCAGATTTATGCACTGAGCTTAAATATTTTGCGATCCTATTACTAAGGGAACGTTCCGTTTCACCTACATTGGTGCAGTCAATCCCTGTGGAACCAGAACAACTGATATTTCCCTTCTCAGTTGGATCCTTCTGCAGTCACGTGTGTCAAAGTTTAAAACATCACTTCAGCGTGACTGCAGCCATTGTGATCACGGTCCTAGTTAGAACCGAAAGCTTAATTTTGTTTTGAAATTTTGAGCTGCGCTTCAAATGTATTTCAACGATAATTGTTCCAAACAAAGCAGATGAACTTTCATGCTACTGTAACACCTTAACAAATTGATTGGATGTATAGCGTGATTCCAACGACTCCACGGATGGACACTCGTCCATCCCCCTCTTCCTCCTTGAAGAAATGCTTAATTCATACTTGTGTTTTGTAAATAATAGTATTTTAAGCAACATTATGTTTTTTTGAATGCTTGTTACAGTTAACCGAATAATAGGGGTAGGGAAGGGTGTATAAGGATGGAGGGGGGTGTTGGAAGAACATGGAGCAGAAAGTTGTTGGGCAGGGATGCACACTCTACAATCAAATTATCCAGCGATAATCCTTCTGATCCGTGGAAATTTTTCTCTGAACAATATCAAAACATGTAGAAATTTGGTAGCGTTTTTACCTTCTTCAAACAATCGAGAACAAAAATCCAAATGTTTTGTTATATTTAGTATAATTTGGAGTTTTATTTATTTTCAAACGCTGAATGGTTTGGTGCAAACCATTTACAATTATTGTGTTCACTGTAACAAACTTTCAAAACCTAATCTTGTTTGTAATACTACGCAAAAAAAGTATGTAATTTTTCTTCCAGAGAGTAGGAGGATGGATGGACGAGTGACCGGCCCTGGAGTCGTTGGAAACACGCTACATTCAATAAACTTTCTAAGGAGTAAGGTATTTTTTAACAAGTAAAAACAAGTCAGTCCCTTCTAGATCAGATCTCACATGACAATCAGAACCAAGAAACGTGACACATCTTATGTCAAACAACACCCGGAAACTAAAGAGCTTGACATAAACGACATTTAAGAACTTGAGAAATTACACGCAACACACTGCTTTTCATGGTTTGTGACAACCACCTATCGTGCAGTAAAAGTAAATACAATCATTTTCCGTACACCTTTTTTGAAGAACAATGTTAATCCTTATTAATTACTGAGACCTTTCTGTTTTTCAAATAACTCACACAAATGTGAATATGAGTAGGTTGTCAGTTCATGATTGTGACAGGTCAAAAATAAAATATCACCAATATTAGGAATAAAATATCACCGTCTCTACTGCTTGTAGGATGGTCTCTGACCCGCTAAAAACAATAAATGTGCCCATTATGCGATACTGTTCTTTATTCAACGGGCTGCCTCCGGCGACCTGATACTGCCACAATGAGGTAATGATACGAATAACAAAAACGCATTCATTGTTATCGGCGCTTATGGAATAGCACCCTCACCCCCTCTCCCTTAATGAGGAAACGCTACATAGCAGCTGGAAACAGAATGTAGAGTCACTGGAGTCAGGCAGACGTAAATTTTAAGAAGAACCTAATGTTGTTTTCGTAGCAAAGCAATAATGGCGGACTAAAAGCCATTTGTTTAAATGTTTATATTCTAAGCACTTAAAAATCCATATCGCTTTTGGAGTTCTGTTCACAGCAGTTGCAAAGTGAAGTATGTCGTTTTTCTACCGTTTTCAGGCAAAGATCACGAGTTTGTGACATGCTTAGATTCGCGAGCCAAAGAGTGTGGGATACCCCAATTTTAATATAAAACTTACTTCAAGTTTTCTTTAAGTTTCTCGGTAGAGACCTGGTCACGCGCCTGTCTGTATAATTCTGACTGAGCTGCAAACGTTCGCCTCTGCTTTTGACTGTCCTCTGTCTGCTTCGCTCTTGGGGCCGAGAAGTATCCAATCACAAACCCAACAATCCCAATTAGGAGAGAAAAGAAGATAATACCCACTACAAATTTCTTCTGAATCTCACCTGAACTCATTCCGAATTACAGGGCGAAGCACACGAAGTAGAGACGGCCGTGTTAAGACCAACAGGGGCTGTTTGAAGGCCAGCCGTAACATATCAAATAACCATATGCAAATTTTCAATTCAGTTCAACCGAATGCTATGTCAACAGCTTATCAGAAACACGATCACCATGATTGACTGACGTAAATATTGTGACATTGCAGATGTGAGGCAAATGTCATAAAATATTTCAACAAGTCAGTTAACAATGACTTGAATTGTTTTAACTATCTTAGGTTTCCGTGGAAAGATAGGAAAAAATATCGAGAGATCTAAATCGGTTTCTATCTTGAAGTTGAACCCTGAATATCTTTTAAAATAATGAAACAAAGCACCTGCTTTAGTTCTCTTTGAAAATTAAAAACATATGGTAGTAAAACATTCAATATTCGCTATTTAAATTTTTTTGAAAAAGTTAACAATGCTTTATTGAAAATTTATGACTATTTATGACAAATATAATGATATAATACACAATAGTCAATGAGTAAATTTTCATGCTTTTTTCTGGTAGTTGTAGGAAGATTGTTGCAAAAAAACAGCGCGTAATGGATGTGAAATCATTAAATATTTAGGAGAATTAAGCGAATGAATTAATACAAAATAACAGTTTCCTTTTCATCTTATTTGGTTATGAATAAATGATTTTCAATTATTATAACTTCAATAAGATTTTACCACTAACTAATGAACTCTGTTGAATATATTTATGGTTCTGTACGTGATTTCCAATACTGAACGTATTTGTTCACATACTATCAGGCCAAACGAGACCTATTTGTTGTAGTTGTCAAAAAATAAACTCAGAGTATGGGGTCGTTGGATAGCTTTATATTTATGCCAGGAGATGAAGAAATAGCCGCATAGCCATTCCATGTGTGGGGAGTCAGTGAGGCCTTGTTCTACAAGCTGCCGAACCTCTGCAAATCGCTTAAGGTGAATCAGGCAAGGTCCCAGAGTTCACTCTATTGCTGATGAAGTTCGTCATTTTGGGATTTCCCAAAATGGGAGTGACCCCTGAGAATCTACCACGACAATTTATTAAATTGGCAAAACTTGGCTCTATCTTGGTTGGAAGACATCGTTTGTTGGGGGTCCCCCGTTCTTTAAAGTCTGGCAATGGACTTCCCAGCCTGGCAGGTGCCACTGCGACAATTCCGTGGCACCCTCACATCCCTAGGCAACGCTAACTGC
>JAOCNB020159786.1:0-10116 GCA_026546465.2 Palythoa caribaeorum | reverse complement strand
TTCCAAAGCTTAGCTCCGAACTTAGCAAAAGAACCAAGGTTTTGATTCAGTCTTGATTGATTGATATAAAAATTGCATTTAGCGCTTCAACATAACGTTCCAATTTGAGATGTTCGTTTTGTAATCAAACTTGTAGCCATTGAAGCTACAATGGTAGTGTTCTGTCAGTCATAATTGATCGAAAGTGAACTGTTTGTCAATATCAAGCCCTGAAGAGAATGAAGAATTTTTATTTTGTCCAGCAGCTCTGTCAGACTTGTAGTGCCTTTCACTAAAGATCCGCAAAAAACTTTGAGTAATTAATATTTTTCCCTGTACTTGAATGAAGAGCGAAGAACAGTAGTGATTTGGATACCTGATAAGAGTAGAATCTGAGATGCCATCGCATTTCAAAACATGTAAGACGGTGCCCCGAGTTTGCATTTCAATCACGGACGGTTTACGAGAAAAAATAGAAACGTTTTTGATGGTTAGCTGAGATGGAAACACCTATGAAAAACGTCAAACTAGTGGTGGTAGAGATAGAAATATCGTTTTAAAGGCGGTGGTATTGATGATGATGATAATGATGGTGGTGATGAGGTGGTGATGATGATGAAAATGATGATTATGAGTCTGGAGGTCGAGAACTATCTCTCCTTCCTATTGTTTCAAAAATACAGGAAAAATGTGTGGCCAACAAGCTTGTTTCTCACATCCAAGCCGTATTAAACCCGTCTCAATACGGATTCCAACAGGGGCTCTCATGTGCTAGCCAATTGCTCGAAGTCCTGCATAACATCAATATCAATTTGGATCAGGGCCGTGAAACTGATATAATATATTTGGACTTCGCTAAGGCGTTTGATTCGGTCTATCACCGCAGGCTGCTGTGGAAACTCCGATTTTATGGTATATCTGGCCCGTTGCTTAAATGGTTTGAGAGTTACCTGATCGGCTGTAAACAAAGGGTAGTAATAAATGTTTCCTTCTCTTCGTGGGCCTATGTCAAGTCAGGAGTCCCACAGGGCTTAGTCTTCGGTCCTGTACTGTTTTTGATCTACGTGAATGACATGCCAAAAACAGTACAGGACTAAAAAATTGCTATGTTTGCTGATGATACCAAATGCTATAAAACCATTATGTCTGAGGCGGATGCTGAACTCCTGCAGTTAGATCTAGACAAGTTAAGTGACTGGTCCAGCATCAATGAACTGGACTTCCAGCGAAAAAAATGCGAGAACCTCAGAATCAGCAGGAAACATATAAGTTTTGATAGATCATACCGCATAAATAACGTTGAATTAAAGTGCGCCTCTACACAGGACCTTGGAATACACATAACAAGCAACCTCTCTTGGGATAAACATATTGAGTCCATCACTGCTAAAGCAAACCGAATCCTCCCTAAAACTGCCCTTAAAACTTTGTATTTAGCATTAGTTAGATCTCACTTAGGATATTGTAGCCAGGTTTGGGCTCCTCAATGTTATGAAAAACATGCTACCTATAGAATCAGTTCAGCGCAGGGCGACAAAGTTCATCTGCTTTAATTTAGAGTTAAATTACAGAGATCACCTATATAGTCTAAACTTATTGCCCCTGAACTATTGGTTTGAATACTTGGACCTTGCGTTCTTTTTCAAAAGCAAAATGACCGAAATCACTATTGACTTAAGCAACTACTTGAACTTCTGTTCCAGTCGCACCAGGCGTGGCACTACTGGTCTTTATATAAGGGGAAGCACGATCCCGCGGACCACAATCTTCCGTGACTCCTTCTTCCAGTGCATCGTAAACATGTGTAACGCACTGCCAGAAGACATCAAGGCAGCCTCTTCTCTAAATATCTTCAATAAAAAAGTAAAGGATCTTTTTTAACGGAGAGTGAATACTGTTTTTAATCAGAACGACATAAGAGCATACAAAATAATTTGTGTAAAGAGCAGACGCACTAATGTTTATTCTGCTAGTTCATGTTAATTTTTTTCACATTTTAATAGCATTGGGTTTGCTGAGAGGGTTGTTAAAGATTTTTTCTATGGGTACATTAACCGAGTAGGGGAATATGAGTCCTATTTTTTTTTGTACCTAGCGCTTTGTGCTGAATCCGAAAAATAAAAAAATAAAAAATTAACTGGAACATTGGTCAATATAATTAAAATTCTTTTATCTCTTGCTAACAATATCTCTAATAAATAAATACTCAATAAGGAAATCAAGCTCATGAGACAAATGTTATTTTCCCCTCTTTCTATTAAGCAGATTGTGGAGTAAAAATCAAAATTGGTTGTTTAAACACAAACATAAATTCTTGATACTATGATAAACAACAACTATAAAAACAGTATTCAAACTACGTTCTAAAATCATTGAGCTCTACCAATTTGTACAAAATATTTGAGGACGTTGGCAATTCACAAGTATGACAGAACAAATAAAGTTTTGAGAAGTCCAGTGGAACATAACTACAAATTACACAGCACATGGTATTAATTCTATTGCGTTTTCTCCATGTTCTTTAGGCTCTTTGCAAAAAGGCTTTTCAAAATCTTACATTCCTTTTACTCTCCTTTGAAGTCTTATAAAAAAAATATTCAGACAGGAATCATAGTTTTGAGAGGGAGAAAAAACAGGAACAAAGGCTAAAAATGGTAAAAAATAATACATTGTTCAAATGAATCAAAAGTAAAAATCCCTCATCAAATTAAAAAAAAACAATTTTAAAAAATTGAATTTAAGAATAGTAGTCAGCACAGCAAAAACATAAAGTATTATTTACAACTTTCTGAAGAGTTCTGATATTGTCTGCTTGAAATGCTCCTTAAAGCTGAAAAGTGTTCTTTCGTGAACTGCAACCTTGGCTTTCACTTGCAAGGAAGATTTGCTGCCAATGGAAAAGTGTAAGGCACCTTGTGACAGTAACATATGACAAGCATTGTTGAAGTCATTCTTTATGTCATCAGTACCAATGTTGCACATGTCTTCTCTTTTTGTTTTTGCAACAAGGGCTTCGAAAACATAGTGTTCAACTCTTGTCCAAGACCCCAAGGTCGGTGTGTCATTTGCATCAAGCATCATAACAAGTCCCTTTTTTGCAGAATCCAGTCAAGCTTGGGAATGATGTTGTACCCTCTATCTTTTCACAACTTTCCTAACAATTTGAGAAGGCCTTGTGCCAAATGGATTTTCACAGCTGCGGCATTCACACATATTTGTACAAGGAACTACCTTGGCCAGGCATGAGCAGCAATTGGGGTACCTTTGGCCTGGTCTAGTGACGCATTTTGGAATGTTCTCTCTACGGGATCTACCACAATGACAGCTTGTTTCCAAATCATCAGCGTTTACATCATGCAAGTTAGTCTCAGTGGTCTTTCTGCATAAAACAACCCTTCGCCGATATAGTGAAAGTGAAAAATTGGTGAATGGGGAATCCTCACTGTGGGAAAAACTGGAATCACAGCAATATTAACACAGTTGGTGAAGATGTTGATGATGACACCCACTGCTGAGGGCAGACACTGGATTAGCTGCTCCACATTTTTCACAGACTGTTTAACACTCGATACTTTTTCACAGACATCGCATATACTAAAATCAATGTCAAGACCCAAAGTGTCGATCAGATTTTGAGCAAATTTCCCACTTGCTTGATCATTAGAAATGTAGTGCTTTACTTGCTGGGCAAAAGCAACAGAAAAACTAGCAGCTGCGCTTGTAGATGAGTTGGGATCTTGTAAATATGTAAATATCCAACCTTGAAGTAAACTTTCAAAGTTTGGGAAAGGGAATTTGTTGTATGCTAAAGAAAAATCTGTATTGAAAATAACAGACACTGCTGTTGACATGCATGGAATATATATTGGCTCAAATAGAAGTGAATTAACAAAAACTGCCAGCATTTCATCCTCATAAAATTTCAAACTGAATGCTAGCGAAAACAAAACTTTCAAGTCCTGGTTCATATTTACAGTGCCTAAATGGGCTACAACAGCATTGGCATCAGCAGAATTCTTATTCCAAGATGTACTGGTTGACAGGACATCATGATTACTATCTTCTACATTTGTCAATGTTAGACCCAAACCAACGCTTTCATTAGTTTTAGTTGCATTAAATTTACCAGAAATTCCAAAAATCAGGGCTTTGTTGCTTAATGTCAAAAGAGGTGGTACAACTCCATGAAGTGTTCTTGTGTTATGGTGATAAAACACAACAGTCAAAGTTGCCAAAGCAACATGAATCCCTAACTTACAATTAGTTACTTGAGCTTTGAGTTCTCTGTGTAATAGCTCATTTTTGCTTGTTGACATGTGAGGAATAATCCCACTAGGGCATCCCTTATTGACATGTGAGGTACAATCCCACTAAGGCATCCCTTATTGACATATGAGGTACAATCCCACTAAGACATCCCTTATTGATATGTGAGGTACAATCCCACTAGGGCATCCCTTATTGACATCTGAGGTACAATCCCACTAGGGCATCCCTTATTGACATGTGAGGTACAATCCCACTAAGGCATCCCTTATTGACATGTGAGATACAATCCCACTAGGGCATCCCTTATTGATATGTGAGGTACAGTCCCACTAGGGCATCCCTTATTGACATGCGAGGTACAATCCCACTAGGGCATCCCTTATTGATATGTGAGGTACAATCCCACTAGAGCATCCCTTATTGACATGTGAGGTACAATCCCACTAGGGCATCCCCCTATTGACATGTGAGGTACAATCCCACTAGGGCATCCCTTATTGATATGTGAGGTACAATCCCACTAGGGCATCCCCTTATTGACATGTGAGGTACAATCCCACTAGGGCATCCCCTTATTGACATGTGAGGTACAATCCCACTAGGGCATCCCTTATTGATATGCTTTAACAGCTTTTTGCATTCTTTTACAGTCTTGTTGGGCAAGATGGCCTCTTCCTTTTCATTTCTAATGCCACTCCACTTCTCTACAAAATTTTCCATTTGCTTCTTCATAATATTGGCACACACTGTTTTACTAGGGAAACACAGACTCCAAAGGTTTTTAAATTTTCCTCGTGTTTTCCTCTCAGCAATGCCATTTGTTTAACCTGAGAGCACGTCACTGTTTTAGTTCAGCAGTTTTACGCAGCATGTACTAAAACTAGGAACACCGGAATGAAGCGAAACCACCGGAACCACCAAAACCACCGGAACCGCCGGAACAAAACAATCAGAACAATCATAACCACCGGAAACGATATAAAAAATAAAAATTCAATTTATTTCTCAATATTCAGTGTGCCTGAAGTGACCAGTTGCTTTAGTTTAGCCCTATCCAGCCTAGCCGGGGAAGGGGGGAGGGGGAGAGGAGGAGGGGCTCATGCGCTCCTCCCACCGTAACGTTTTTGTTAATAACGCTACGAGGTTGATACTTGGCAGAATTGTTAACCATGACATGCAATACTGTTTAGTGTTGTTTTTGTAAGCTAATTAGCTATGACGTCATCGTGACGTCTCATTAGCATATTTTTTTTGCTTTTTTCATTTAAAGTTTAAATTGCGCACATTTTTCATTGCAAAATTAAAGGGTTTATCTATCACATTAATGCTGTTAATCTACTAATTATGTTCCAATACACGTTCATTGTCAATAACTAGCATAAATGCAACATTATGACGTCATTGATCACTTTTTCTCAACCTCGTTCCTAGGGTCCTCTCTCTCGAGGGAGGGAGAGGACCCTGGGAACGAGGTTGACTTTTTCTTTCTTAGTCTATTTATGCTATCCTTGGTTTACATACTAAAGAGATTCTGATCAATATTTCGTGTAATCTTTTCAGAGCAGTAAGCTGTTGATCAGGTAAAATAAAAACAATGTTAAAAAGTATGTTTGTTTGGTTACCATAATAACAGCAACAATGCGATAGTTTCCATAGCAATGGTAATAAATATAAGTTATCATTCAATATATGACTGCAGAATAAGAAAAGTGCAGCTAATAACAACTAAAATAAGGCAATTCCATGACTCAAATCCGATAATAATATTACGTCTCAAAATGTTAAGGGTGTTTTTTGCTATGACAACCGCAAAAATAGTCATAACTTTTTCATTTTTTTAGCATGATGCTTGAAATTGTGCACAAGTTTTAGCGGAATAATAAGTAATCATTTCCAATCAATACCGTTGCTATTTTTGTTTTTCTACAAAGAATAGTACATTTTACGTTCTACACATATTTTTTTGAAAATGCATTGCTTTTCAAAACTTATATTAATTTTAAAAACGTTTACATTCCTAAACTACCCTGTCGCTATCCGTTTTGGTAATATCAACTATGAATATAATATCTTAACATGATTTTATAAGTTCTTTGATAGAATTATAAAAATGAAAAAGTGTCGCTTTAAAACGTGGTTACCATGGCAACAAGCCACCCACCCATATATTGAATTTTTATTTTTTATATCGGTTCCGGTGCTTCCGGTGGTTTCGTTCAGATCGTTACGATTGTTTCGTTCCAGCGGTTCCGGTGGTTTCATTTCATTCCGGTGTTCCTGGTTTTAGTACATGACGTTTTACGCAACATCCTTGTACACAGACCAAACCATTCACAAATATCAAAACGAGGCTTCATGATTATTTGGCGCGAAAATCATTCCCTTCGCTAACTCCTGTAGTAAGTTGTCGCTAGGAGTACTTTATCATTAATTTGCATTACAATATGCTGGGAGCTCAAGCGAAACGTAGAAAAACAATGGATATCAACCCACTAAATGTAGTGAAGTCAGCTCGGGAAGTTGAATTTGATTTTAATCATGTAATGCCTCAGCGTCGTGGCTAAATCGCGAAATACATTTCCCGAGTTCGTTTTTCTTTCTGCCATACCTACAACAGCCGCCTTGATGGGGCCATTGTCAGTGGTAGAAGTGAGATCCACCTATAATGAGCCACTAAATATATTGTCTGTGGTTCTTTCGCCTCCTGGAGCAGGAAAATCCCAAGCTGGATAATAATGCTCCCCAGATCGTTGTGGGAGTCTGCCCTTGCTTGACATCTCGTAGAAAACAATGGAGTGGCCCTGCTTGCCAGCGATGAAATTTATGCACGAAGAAGGATGGGAATGAGGAAAGGACGCTGTTAAATAAACTGTACGATTGGAAGGCAGATATGGGAAAATACACATGCGAGCAAGGAAACATGAAAGTCGAGGTAGACGCAGTCCGTGTATGTATTGCAGGTTTTAGCCAGGACGAGGAGTTCAGCCATCAGTATGCCAACTTATGTAAAAGAAAGGATGGCTTTGTTGACAGGCTGTTGTTTGCTGTACCTCCGCCACAGCTCCTTCTGAACCGAGAGGTGGACTCCTGGGCAGCGAAGTTGACGAACTACCCAATTAGTGACTTCACCGACATTTATCAGCTAATATGGGCACACCAATGAAAAAAGCCAAAAGTACAAATTATTGGCTGACGCGTACAAGGAGTTCGAAGTCTACTCTGATGAGCTAACTAGAAAGCTAAATTGGAACTTTAAAAATGGTAGTTCGGAGGATGTATCTTCAAAGGATGGAAGAACAGTGTTGAGGTAAGACTTGCTTAAGTATGCACATTATGATGAAAAATAAATTTAAAACAGGTATGCTGAGAGACTCATTAGGGGGGGAGGGGAGACAGTTGTAAATACACATTTTATTGAGATATACTTGAATTAATATATTTATATAACTTTCACCAAATGCACAGATTGGCAGGAATACTTCATGTTCTGTACTGCGCCGTTGAACATGCTCTGACAATTGTCAACTTCCGTCAGGAAGAAATGGTTATCCCACGTGAGATATCCAGTCAAATGATGAAGTATGCAGTTGCCTTGACAGAATACTTCCAAGCCCAAAGAAATACCTTTCAGGAGGTAACAATGATACATTGTTAATCATCACGATATTTTTTTATCAGAATCCATTTTAAATGATTTAACTTAACAGATTGAAGATTTTGATAGTGTATTAACAATATATTAGGAAATCATTAAACCCTTCAGCTCCTGAACCAGCCTCAAACGGCCGGGACACAACAGCTCAATTTTTCGGCCTCTCACCTACCCCTATGGTGTAGAATTTGCTTCTATTGTTTTTCCAGACTTAAACAATCAATAACCAATTAAATTACACCAACTGTGCATATTACTAACACGAACTCCACAAAGGAGAGAACCATAGTTTAAATTTTGACTCGACGTACTAGTGTAAAAAAACATGGCGATGCCACGCGTGAAGATTTCTATTGAAGAGGATATCGGATTTTTTGGTCAAAAGGACCAAGAAAGGAAATAGTTTTTAATGGGAATGTAGAAAAATGGGTGGAAAATATTTTAGTCTGAATTGAGAGCAGAAATTTCTGCTAATTAACGGCAAATTGAAGGTAGAAACTGGTGAAGACGACGGACGAGTATGAATGAGCAATTTGTTGATGCATCTTTGGTCGTACAGTCTTGGGAATTTCAGGTCAGATTCCAGTTATTTCTCATATCTTCATTCATAGCCCTTATTTATAAATATATGATGTTTTCGAAGGCTGAGAAGATATAGTTTGGCGGAGAAAAACAAGCGGACAAGCAGTTTGTGGGCGCCACTTTCTGCTCGAAGAACTGTCAGAGTGAGTATGACCATGCGAAACAGAACGTTAAAAAATTGAGCTGAAACAGAAGAAGTTAGGAAGCCTTCTTCAATTTTATACATCGCACCAAAAGATGGAAAGGAAGAGGCAGAGCAGCTCGCGATTGTCATGCGAGAAAGTCTTCGCCATGAATCCACAAATTCCACTGATGCTTTCCCTTTTTTGAAAATGATCGGTACAGCAGTTACCCTGCCGGCCCTGTACTTGGATATCCAACACCGTGCTATCCATTTTATAACTATGAAATGGCCAGAATTAACTATGTACAGAACCTTTATGAGCCAAGGCCCACTGACACTTGCACACTAACATCGATCAAGTCTTTACTGATTGCGCTCCTTCGTCGAAATCATAAGCGAAGCCCTCAGCAGAAGAAACGGCAAATCTCCTGTTAAGTTTAAGCCAAAGAAACCAACGCATTGAATATGATTAATGCTCGGCATACACTGAATTGTAAACTATTTATCGCATAAAAAAGTGCATTTCCGGCGTTTAGTTAAGTTGTTGTTCTGTTATTCGTTGAGTACTGACAATCAAAACTGAACTGTTCAAGAGTAAACTTTCACTAATTCTGTTGAGTTTACTCTCCAAGGAAGCGTGGGAGAAACCAACTCCTAGCAGGGTATATTGAGTTACAATCTGTAGTTTATTTCTAAAAAAATAAATACATGGAACGAAAGGAGATACAAAAGTCTATTGAAGCCGTTCTCTCTCTGGTAATTCTAGCAGAATCGAAATGAATTGCATTGCTCGTAACGGAGCTAAAAATAACTTTCTCGGCCTAAAAATTTCAAATGGCGAAATAAGTACAATAATAAATTGAATACCTGCCAATGCCTCTTTCAGCCGAAGGTGTGGGCATGTATATTGATGAACGATTTCAATACGAAACGATAGAGAGGTGTTCTAACGAAGCCTTCCAGGCACTTTTTATTGAATTACATCTTCCCAAAAATGCAAATATAATATGTGGAGTTTTGTATAGGCAACATAATTCCCCTGAGCGTTTTCAGGAATATTTTGATTCGACAATAGAGCGATTTTTTTAATGGGTGATTTTAACATATATCTTCTCCATGTCAATACTAGTACTTACGCCCAAAATTTTATTCTGTCCTTACAAAGCTTGAACGTGACTCCGACAACTGACAAACCAACTAGAGTTTACAATAACGATTAATCGATTATATCTTTATTAACAGTCTAGAATACAACATCTGTAGTGGCAACATAGTCTCGGATTTAACAGATCACTTTTCTCAGTTTTGTATACTAAGTTCTTCTACCAATCGCCAGATCTCTACGGATCAAGCGAAATCTAAGCATTTAACTGGTGACTTCTCAAATTATTCAGAGACAAAGTTCCTTAATGAACCAGCTCAAGTTGACTTAGTGGGTACGATTTGTAATAAGACAGACATAAACAAATCATTCTCTACATTTTACAACAAACTAAACAAGCTCCTTAAT
>JAOCNB020159756.1:0-10116 GCA_026546465.2 Palythoa caribaeorum | reverse complement strand
TTCCCTCCTGTTTATTTGACCACCTCCCCCTTCCCTCCTGTTTATTTGGCACCTGAGAGTGTTTGTCTTCAATAACGCATTTCCACTCACCTGGCCGAATTGGAAAACATCAAGACTGCCTCAGGTTTCTTGTTATAACGACCGTGTCCTCGTGATCCCGCAGGATCGCCACCCGGTCTCTGCTGTGCCATCATTTCTAGCAAAGCAACAAGAGCATTACAAAACAAATATTCGTTAAAAGAATCCTATTTACAAACGAAATGAGAAAAACCCGGACGTATACCACACTAGAACATTCTGGTAAAAACTTGTCCCACTGTGACTTATGTAGTACTGTGCTCCGCATTATGTTTGCTAATTAAGCAACAATGCGTTTAACAACAATCTATGACAAAGGATAATCCTATCAGAGTCGTGCACCTTTCAAAAAAATCAACAAATCCCATCAGACGTAAACCGAAAGATCCGAGCCTACAGGTCCGTTTAAACGGATCAAACATTTTGGTCAAACATAATCTAACATTGTGATGTTGGATGGTGTTTGATCAGTGTTGGATTGTAATGGATGCTGGAGTGTTCAAACGAATCCAACACCATCCAACAATGTTTGATTTCGGTACAGATTCCGGAACCTGGGTACGAAATTATGGCGTATTTTTTGTCACGCGAGCGAAATTGTTGGACGAACAAAGTCAAACTTCATCCAACATGGTTCAACATCGTCCAACATGCTGTTCAAACGGGTCAAACATGTTGCGTACAACAATGTTGGATAATGTTTAACCAACATGTTTGATCCGTTTGAACGAGCCTTCTGTTCGTGCGATTACAGTAGTATTGTCTCGTACCGCTTTTGTATTGAATGACCTACGGTCTGTTAAGCAAGGGAAGCTTTTATTTAAAGAGGCTCGGCCATTTTGAAGTCGGGACTTACGGCGTCAAGGGATTTACAATTGTTTTAACATCACTATTATGTAAATCACTACTCCTTTTCTAAGATCATTGTACAATCTCTCATCATTGCCTGACGATGTTGTTGCATTAACGAAATATCGCGTTTACCGTTATTCGTTTCTCGCTTCATTTGTAGTCTACATTCTAGGTTCGTGATGTCTTTCTTCGGATTAGTATTCATCCCGTACTTTCTAAAATTATCAGATGGCAAAGGTTTTTTAGAGATCGAAAAGTTGTGCGTTTTCATCGTTTTCCGTTACACCTTAAATCTGCCTTACAAACTCCCCAACAGAAATGTTTTCTTGGACCTTTCTCTTCTTTTGCAAACGAATTAGAATAAAGAGATAGCAACGAAACTACATTTCTCGTCTGAGGTTTTAATGGAGAAAAAAGCGGCATTTCCATCCACGGTACCGAAAACACTTTTGGAATATAAACAAAGATTGAAGTGGGGATACAACTAAACCAGAGGGGGACCGAGATTTTTTTAGGTAATCACAGTACTCAGGATTGAATTTGGGGGATTCTATACTGTAACCCCTGTTGTCTGCATATCGATCCCATGATACATTGTACTTTTAGAGTTGAATCTTGTTTTTAAATAAAAACTTGAGAAAGCAAAACTTTTTACACCATATTTTGTTGCTGCCTTTGTTTTATCTGGAACTGATTTTATCAACTAGAAGCTTCAAATTGTCTTCACAAACGACACTATATCTATCGCCTGATAGATAGCGAGTACGGTAGCCAATCAGATTACAGCACTTGCGAAAGATAGTGACTAGATTTCTACTAACAGTTCACAGAATAAAAACTTGAGAAAGCAAAGAAAAAATGAGCTCTGTTTCAAGTAATTTCATACTTCTTCAACGTACCATTGTAGATTTCCTCTTCCTGTCTTTGATTATAATTCAGCACCAATCTCTTCATCTCTTCCTGCTCTGCCTGCTCAGCTATCTGCTTCTTTCGTATATTTGCTGCAAGCCGTGAGGACAGCGGTATCTTCAGATCCCTAAATTGCTGTTTGTTCCCCTTCTTAAGCATTAGAACAAAGTTGGCATCGTCTGCATTTTCGTGATTATGGGGTGCCTGTGTCTTACGGGACTGTCCTTTCAGATGCATTGGGACACCAACGTCGAGAGATGGCACCTTCAAGCTCTCACTACGTCTGTTCTGCAGATCATCAGTCATAACACGAGTGAAAGCTGCAACAAACTCCTGATCCTCAATGCATTCTGCCTCAGGCTTCGGCTTTGGAGGGCTTAAAACTTTTACCTAAAGAAATATTGTATCACAATAAATATATTATTTGGGCAGTCAGTGTTCATAATATAAATAAAAGTTGGTTTTCATCTGACCTAAAAAGTTAAATGGACGTTTAAAATCTTGATAAAATTAACTAAAATTTCTGCAGCTCACTGCTACATTCCTCGGAGTTCAATTAAAAATTTGTTATAAAAATATGGAAGCATCGCTATCAGGATACATACAATTATAGAATATAAAATTTAAAAATTTTAAATACGTTCTCTGATAAAATTTTTTTAAAAAACACAAGCTTTCAGCAACCGATCCTGTTGCTTTCGTCAGGTGAATGCATAAGACTCAAGATGCAAATCGGCTAATCTGAAATTAGCATAAGGCGGTAACGATAAAATATAGTACAAAAGATAAGATAATGATAAGAGACTAGGTGTGAAAATTAATGTTTGTCTAAGAGAATCTTGTACTGTCCCGGGAGATTAAAGGAAGTGTTACCTGCTTGAGCGGTTTTTGCTGAATGCCAGCTTTCTAGAATCTTTTTTGTTTGATTATTAGCTTTATGAATGAAATAGTCTCTTATCAAAGAAAACTATTTCAGAGATCATCAATAAGAAACTTGCAACTAAAGCCGCTCCTATTCTTATTCCTACAGCTGACGACCTCGTTCTTATGTTTTTTCGATGGGCAGATCCGGAGAACAACAACAATTTTGTTGCTCTCCCGTATATTAAAGGAACTACTGAACCTCTCTTAGGAATTCCCAAACAACATGATATCTCAGTCTCCACTAAACCTGTCCACACTTCAATCTCATTTTCAAGTCCCGAAATTCCGGCCCAATCCTGAACAACAGTGCAACGTAGTCTATCGAATCCCGTGTGCAAATTGTCCTTGGAGCTTCACTGGTGAAACAAAAAGATCTTTTGACACGAGAAAAAAAGAACATATTAGGAATGTCAAGAATTTCAATAGCGGATCTAATGTGGCCAAACACACTTGGACACACGACCATGCAATTGATTTTAAAAACGCTAAGGTCATTGATAAAGCGAACAATCAAACAAAAAAGATTCTAGAAAGCTGGCATACAGCAAAAACCGCTCAAGCAGGTAACACTTCCTTTAATCTCCCGGGGCAGTACAAGATTCTCTTAGACAAACATTAATTTTCACACCTAGTCTCTTATTGTCTTATCTTTTGTACTATATTTTTATCGTCACCGCCTTATGCTAATTTCAGATTCGTTTTAACCGATTTGCATCTTGAGTCTTATTCATTCACCTGACGAAAGCAACGGGATCGGTTGCTGAAAGCTTGTGTTTTTTTTTAAAAAAAAAGTAATCAGAGAACGTATTTAAAATTTTTGAATTTTATATTTTTATAAAAAATTGTTTTCAAAATGACGCTTTGTTCATTTTGCGCTTACGTGCAGTAGCTAAATAAATCAGGTCAAAGGAAGTGTCTATAAAGTCGCTTGTAAATCTTGCTCCTTCGCGTACGTCGGAGAAAGTAAGAGAACAAACCAGGGACACACACCAAGATAGAATCGCTAATTAAATAGTTGAAACCGAAGGGCATGACATTCATCAAAGCCGTGGCGAGATTTTAGAACAAGGGGAGGAAGGGGGGGGGTTAAAAACAAAAAAAAACACCCCTACGCTTGTACCGAATGCGGTCAATGAAAGGCAGTAGCTCCCAGGGGTGTATAGCCATTTATATCGGCACTGAAACAAGAAATGACATTGCTTCATCTTGAAAACAATTTCTTAATTGAACTCCAGGAAGGCAGCAGTTAGCTTCCAAAAATTTAAGTAACTTTTACGAACATTTTTAACTTCTTTTAACTTTTTAGGTCATGAAAACAAATTTTTATCCATATATCGTATCACTTCATTAATGTTTTGCTAAAACGTTTCAATAACTGATTGCTTTACCCCTAAATTGTTTCTTTACGCCAACCGTTCTTCACTCCTCTCTCCAAGAACTACTCTCTTGAGCACTATGTTCATGGCAGTTCTCATGCAGCTATACTATCTTGTACTAACGAGCCCCTCGTTTTCCTCGCTTCCTTTCTCACTGCTTCCTCAATAAGCACTATACTATTTTGTTCATATCAAGGAGATCTCAAACATCTTTGTTATGAAACAGAGTGGGGTTGAAACACAGTTTTTTCCCTCCTCCAGGTTAGTATCTTTCCTTCCGTATACTCTAGTGTAATATGCCAAGTTGCACAATCTTCTAACACGCTTATGCCCTCTATTCTTTAAGTAATGATCCGAGTAAGAACTAGGCAGGTTAACGGCAGTGGAATGCAGAAAGCTGCTAATTACAATATTGTTAAACACGTTAATCCATTGGCTAACCTTTGAAAATAGACCATATCTTCAGAAGTAAGCAAACTTCTTTCTTCCCTATTCACTCATTCATTCCCTTCTAGTTGAAACATTTTTGTTTTTAAACTTAAAAAACATTCCATGTGGAGAACATAAAAAATCAAAAGGTTTTCTTGGCTTTTATTTTGGAGTTTTATGACTGGATAAATTATTACAGCACAAATGAAACATTGCTTTAAAATCAAGTTTCATTGCATTTTACACCATGGTGTACACAGGTTGATATAATCTCAGTATGAAAATCTAAAAATTCTGGTGAGTGAAAATAAAACGCCGCAGGGCAGGGAAGTTGCCTAGTTCTTACTCGGACCATTACTTAACTAACATTTTCGTACCTGCTTCATGTCATTGACACTTTGACTAGTGTCAGACGCCTGAAACTGTGGTGACAAGCACCTCTTTCATATCTGAACAATATTTCCACAGCTGATTCACAAAAATCTTGTACTGTAGCGACATGAATCTATCTTCTTTACGAGAAATATTTACATACCTGGTTTATTGTTAGTGTCACCGTGCTAAACCTTTTACGAACCTAAGTGGCCCATTTCAGCCAAAGCTTATCTCCGGTTTCTGTAGTGTTAAGCGGATGAGAGTCATTGATTCCCCCTGGACAGGACACTAATCCATCGCAGGTTAGCCCCCAGCAGAAGCTGGTACTCATTTTACCGACCTCGGGAGGATGGAAAGCTGAGTCGACTTTGGCGGAAAAGAAAATCACACTGAAATGTTCAATACTCGGCTGAGCCGGGGTTTGAACCTGGGACTTTGTGGTTATAAGGCAATATCATATTTGACTCAAGTAAAACTGCTTGAATTGGCCCGATAACCTTGTTGTCATGTAGTTTCATGCAAAAAACCGCGCTGTACAATAATACAAAACTTTAAGAACAAACCACCCGAACTCAACCCCACGGTATGACCAGAACCAACACGCATGCGCACAACCGGTTTCACTCGTGTAACTGCAATTCAAGTGACAAGAGCAACCGTGGACAGCAGTTTCGTACTGTTAGGACTCGTCAGCATGGTACAGCTTCTTTGCCACAAGCAAAGAGCTACAAGGGCAAGCTCAGAGAACTGCTTTGAGGCTGTCATTGCCTGAGGTATGTTTTTGGCATGTCACAACCAACCTTCCATATGCTTTGCAGTGGAGCTCAGACTTAAACCAGTTTTCTGAATTCGTCCTTACCGCTCGTTGTTTGTGACAAAAATGCTGTACCAACGCACCAACAGGAGCCAGACTGGCTTGATCGTATCTACCACCCTCTGGCGATTTCTTACCTCGATTAACAAATATAGCCAGTCTTGTCGTAGGGTAGTTATGGTAACCGACTGGTATGAAACGAACAAATCTTGCAAATGCAGGTCGCATGAAGTACTGTGACACAACTCCATTATTGTTTGTATTTCCTTGGAAAAGCTTTTTAGAATTAAAAATAATAGGTTAATTTCTTTGCTTCTCTTCACTACGATACATTTATTTTCTTTTTTTAAAAAAATACCCAAACACAACCTGAAGCCTTTTTAAGTTTATTAGGGGCTATGCAAATTAACTTTTATACTGGGCCGGAGAAGGGGGCACACAATTTTTTTGAGCAACATTGAAGAGGGGCATAATTTCTTTTTTGCCTATGTTAGAGGCGGGGCACGTGCATTTTTTGGTTAAGATGGCGCGGGAACTTTAACGTTTGATGTTGTGGCGAAAACGCGACATAATCGAAACGTTTTGTTTTGTAGAATACCTATCTACGTAATCTGTAGAGATATCAAAATCGAAAAGGAAAAAAACAAAGTTTTCGCCATATGGACACTTTAACTGAAGCGGGGAACACAATTGTTTTAAATTTCAAGATGGTTTTGCTCCAGCCTGGGGTACAATAAATTTTGCGCGGCCCCTTATTGCTTTAAAAACCTACCTTGTTGGTTCCTGGTTTTTCCTGGTAATAGAACCAGCTTTTCTCTTTCCCATCAAATGACAGTTGTACTCTGTAAGAGGTTGTCCATTCTTGGCCAATTTTATTTCCTTTAGTCTGTATGCTGCACAAAGAATATATGGCCCCTAAATCGACTTGCAAGTACGCCGTACCGCTGCTCACGTCCTTGTTCTTTGGTGCCCATCCATTTTTGTTTCCACTGAGTCTCGCAAAGTGAGGAAGGTAGCCCTCGCTGGACGATGAAGACGCTTCAAAGCTGCTGTCTGGGAGGAGTTTAGGGTCGATATCATAACATTCTACAAATTATACAACAAAACAGCAGGGTGAGAGATAGGAACAATTTAAACAGTAACCACTGCAGCAGAGCTCGAATACAGCAATGCAGGTGCTGAAAATACGCCCACGAAATTCTTAACTTTATGCCATATTTGGCGGGATAAATTAAGCGTGGAGCTGTAACCAGTTGCCTGTATTAATTCTGATTGGTTAAAGCGCAATTATTAAAGTTCCCGTGCGAACTAGAAAAAACTGATTTCCTTTAAGCTTTTTGTCTCTTTGTGCTCTTTGTGTCATAGAGTTTTATTTCCCAATCAGAAAGCAGCGATACCGGCGCGCCTCCCTCCTCTGGGTCAGAATCCTAGCTAATTATTTATAGCAGGTTGTAGTGCTGTGATCCGAGGGCAAATCATGGACCGTATAGCGGCTGCCAGAGACGCGCTTCCATGATTTCAGTCTGAACTCGTCAAACTGCGTCCTCCAAACTTGTTCCCATGCTCTAGTGAAAAGCCCAAGGAACGCGGTTCGGCTATGTCTTTATAATTCAGTTTCTGAATCAAAGTATAAAGAGGACAGTATATATAGTATTTACTCAGTTATTGTTTGTTATAGCTTTAGTGACCCGTGTAAACAAGGCGCTGTTTTTCTTTTGTTATTATTTTTTACCGTTTTTTTCACACATTTCACAAGGAGCAAAAATTGGAGACAAAATGAAATGAACTGAGTAAATAGTACCATTAAGAAATTTCTCCAGCAATACTAAATTAAAGTTTAATCATTTTTTAAAATTTTTAATTAACCTCACCGTCTTTCGTTTGACGCCAAGGCTTTGAAGACTCTAAAATCAAAACAAAAAAAATGAGTTAGTACCGATAAAACTTATACTGAATTTTTCGCGGATTTGCAGAAAAATTGCTTTATGATATCTAAAATTATACAATAAAAAATATTAGCTAAATTTTAGTTTTTAAGCTTAAATTATTTAGCTTGTTGTTTTCAAGACGATCACAGTGATTGGCGCTGTGGTAAAATCTCTGCCCTCTATAGCCACAAGGTCCCGGAACCTTGGCTGAGCTAAGTGTTGAACGCTCCTAGTAATGGGCTCCTAGATTTGTCTGCTACTGTGTTGGGGTGAAGATGAATATGGGAAGATGAACACTCCTAGTAATGTGCTTCTAGCTTTGTCTACTACTGTGTTGCGGTCAAGGTGAATAGGGGAAGATGAACACTCCTAGTAATGGGCTCCTGTCTTTGTCTACTACTGTGTTGGGGTCAAGGTGAATAGGGGAAGATGAACACTCCTGGCAATGGGCTCCTGGCTTTGTCTACTACTGTGTTGGGGTCAAGGTGAATAGGGGAAGATAAACGCTGCTAGTAATGCGCTCCTAGCTTTGTCTACTACTGTGTTGTTGGGGTCAAGGTGAATAGGGGAAGATGAACACTCCTAGTAATGGGCTCCTGGTTTTGTCTACCACTGTGTTTGGGTCAAGGTGAATAGAGGAAGATGAACGCTCCTAGTAATGGGCTCCTGGCTTTATCTACTACTATGTTGGTGTCAAGGTGCCTAGCAAATTGGGCCCCGAGTTTTTGATACAAGGACGCTTCACTCGGCCATACTTACTATCCGTGTCACAAACCACCCCTGCATCCTCAAAATGGTCGCAGTTGTGCACGTCCCACCCCGAGTGGCGACAGTTGAACAAGGATTTTTCCTTCCCAGTACAATGAACTTCATCCAGCCATATCCGGTAAGTGCTGCCTCTTCCATACCTGGCCCTAGTCGGGGCCTCAAGGGCTGCTGGGAAGCCCAGCATGTGACACACAACAGTGGCATCATTCATGTCCCAATTGTCGTCACAAACTGTGCCCCACTCCCCCTGATACTTGACTTCAACGCGTCCTTCTGTAGTGCTTCCATCAACCAGCCTGACTGAAACTGAAATTCCAATAAGAAACTGAGTCATATCAGTTGTTGTTTTTTCTTTAAGTTTAAGCTCGGAAAAGACTTTTTAGTGTCCAAAACGGTGACTAACACTGTACGGCGGATATATCTGAGTACCTGAAGGTTTACTTTTTATTTAATATATTACACTACTATCATATTATATCCGATATTATATATAGTCATGAATCTATCACATATCGTATCATATCATGGCATATCCGTTTTGTACATAGTCATTTATCATATCATATCATATCACAACACCACACAACACAACACAACACAATACAACACAACACAACACAACACAACACAACATAACACAACACAACACAACACAACACAACAAAACACAACGCAACACAACACAACACAACAAAACACAACATAACATAACATATCATATAACATATCATATCATATTATAGCATATCATAACATAACATATCATAGCATAGCATAGCATAGCATATCACAACACAACATAACATAACATTACATAACATATCATATCATAGCATATAACATAACATATCATAGCATAGCATATCAGAACACAACATAACATAACATAACATAACATAACATATCATAGCATATCATAACATAACATATCATAGCATATAGCATAGCATATCACAACATAACATAACATAACATAACATAACATAGCATAGCATAGCATAACATAACATAACATAACATATCATAGCATATCATAACATAGCATATCACAACACAACATAACATAACATAACATATCATATCATAACATATCATAGCATAACATAACATATCATAGCATAGCATATCACAACACAACATAACATAACGTAAAATAACATATCATATCATAGCATATCATAACATAACATATTATAGCATAGCATATTATAACAGATCTTTTCAAACTCATTAATAATGCATGCGGTAATTAACCAATTGTGTGGCCTCATTTGGGTCACATGGTTGCCCCTTGATACCCGGTAAAGAGCAGTTTTCATCTGTATTCTCATTGGATACCAAGATTCATGCATCAACACAAAGCAAATTAATCAAATTAAGCACAGGTGCAATAGTTCAGTTTAATTTAGTAACAATACTAACTTATCTAGTTTCTGGTTTCGTTTGACATCACAATTTGTAAATAAGTAAAAGTTCAAACATGAACGACCTTCGGAGCTTTGTACTCCAGTTATGTTACAGAAACGAAGGAACCTAGCGATAAATAGAGAGAATTTAAACTTTTACTCATGTTAAGGGGGGATTACAGTTAAGATATTGGTGGATAGTTAGGAAATTGGAAGAAGTTTTTGAATAAGAAGATTATTGATTACAAAACGCCAAA
>JAOCNB020159732.1:0-10118 GCA_026546465.2 Palythoa caribaeorum | reverse complement strand
GAAGAAGAAGAAGAAGAAGAAGAAGAAGAAGAAGAAGAAGAAGAAGAAGAAGAAGAAGAAGAAGAAGATGATGAAGAAGAAGAAGAAGAAGAAGAAGAAGAAGAAGATTTTGAAGCAATTAAAAAACGAACATGGTTTTATACCAAATAACATCTGCGAAACAACTTAGATCTTAAAAAAGTGTAAAAAAACAAATTTGATTGTTTGATTTTTGAAATGTTGTTTATTAGAGGGAAATCACACTCTTTTAAAAATGAACAAAGCGGTTCTATAAAAGCTAAACTCTTTACATAACAATACCTTTTGTTACAAACTATATGCAAATTCAATCGATTTAATACTTCACTTGTTAAACTTAGTTTTCACTTGACATGACGTCATGAAGAAATCTAAACGTCGTGCAATAAAAACTGGAATTAGTTTCCTATATCCTTTTCAATAAAAATAGAGATTTTTAAATCTTATATTATTGTTGTTATATTATTATTATTACAATATTAATATTATTATCAATATCATTATCATTATTATCGTTATTCTTCTTCTTCTTATTATTATTATTGTTATTATATCTATAATTATTATTATCGTTATTATTATTGTTATCAATATTGTTGCTGTTGTTGTATTAATGCAAACATTTTTAAAATGATGTTAGTAATCTATGTCTATGATTTGCTGTACGTCCCATTGGTTAAAATTGTTTATAGTTGTTTGTAGCTGCGAATAATCGCAGCGCATCGCGGACTTTGAATGGTGGAAATCTTGCTTTACTTCCTTCGTCTCTTTCATCATGACGAGAAACAACTTGCTTGTTGTCACTAATTCTCCAAGAGTTTCGGGCAGAAACCTCCCTCAATAAACCGCAAAGATTTTTTGCTTCACTTTTAGAAGTGCAAAGCATCACGTGGCACTCCGCGGATGAATGACTGCGTCCCAAGCGGTACTTAAAGTATACCACGTTGGGATGCGTTTTGTCCAACGTACTGTAGAGGATTGATCTTGCTGCGAAAAACCTCCCTGAGATCAAAAAACCTTCCCTCATAAAGCTGGCCATTACAGAAGTTGACTTTTCTATTGCATTCTTATAAGTGCTGTAAAACTTTTTTCCACCTCGGCTAATTTCTTTCTTTTCCCGGACTGGAACGAGAACAAAGCCAATATACCTGACCGAAAATTTCCTTTCTTCACTACGTCTCGAGGTTCCTGCGCTTGCCATTGCTGATTTTAAATTAATAATTACGACTCGTTGTTGGTTCTGTAGATAGAACGGATTTCGTTTGAGTGTCAAAACAGCAGTAACAAGCACAAGACATGACACGATATTCAACCAATCAGGAGTCAAAGCAAAGACACGACATAACACGATATACGACAAATCAGGAGGTACAATAAAGACAAGACATGACACAATATACAACCAATCAAGAGGCACAGCAAACACATGACATGACACAAAAAACAACTAATCAGAAGGCATAGTAAAGACAAGTCATAACACAACATACAACCAATCAGGACGCACAGAAAAAAAAGAACATAACACGATATACAACCAATCAGGAGGCATTGCAAACACAATACATGAAACTATATATAACCAATCAGGAGGCACAGCAAACACAATACATGAAACTATATATCACCAATCAGGAGGCACAGCAAACACAAGACATGACACGATATATACAACCAATCAGGAGACGCAGCAAACACAATACATGAAACTATATACAACCAATCAGGAGACACAGCAAACACAATACATGAAACTATATACAACCAATCAGGAGGCACAGCAAACACAATACATAAAACTATATACAACCAATCAAGAGGCACAGCAAACACAATACATGAAACTATATACAACCAATCAAGAGGCACAGCAAACACAATACATGAAACTATATCCAACCAATCAAGAGACACAGCAAACACAAGACATGACACGATATACAACCAATCAGGAGGCACAGCAAACACAAGACATGGCACGATATATACAACCAATAAGGAGGCACAGTAAACACATGACATGACATACAACCAATCAGGAGGCACAGCATAGAGGCTTCAGGCGCTTATAGCTGACTTTTTGAGTGCTGGCCCTTCGTCGGTGCAATTCGAAGGACTAACTCTTGCAGTTTCAGCTTTCTTACAAAACTAAGTGGGTTGATTTTGCAATACGTTTGACGTATAGTCGTCGACGCATTTTTAAACGTGACGGAAAACGATATTTCTTTTAATCTTAAGTTATGAAAATAAACACTTAAATTTTCCCAAAATCCTAAAGGGAATAAACGATCATGTTTATCCATCAAAGTATTAACAGTAAAAAGCAACAAAATTGATAAAAATGATTGGTAAAAGTCTCTGCTTGAATGGAGTAGCTCTTTAGTCGTCCTTCGCAAATATGGTTCAATAATTAAAGTTGTAGTTAAATTTTTACTCTTAGCTGGTAGCAAGAAAGCATTGCTTTTAAGCTGTTTCGTAGCTCGTAAACATATCGAGCAACTCGGTTCGCAAGACAAAGCGTATTGTAACTGAGAAAGAAAGAAAGAAAATTCTAACAGTGCTTCAAAATTAAAGATTAAAACAGTGAAATAAATACCTGACTGACGTTAAATGTTCTGAAATTTTTAAATTAACAGCCACCTGCCTTGACAAGACTTGAAAGCAATTGTGGGTCCAAGCTGCTCGGAGAGTTATAAACTGAATAGGTTTGTTACGTTAAGCACACTCCTTATGGATGGACCTGCTCCCCAATAGAATCCTATGGTACAAATTACGTCAATACAATTGACGCATTTCTGACGCAGTAAAAGAACTTTGCACGTGAATGTTGGCGTGATAATTTGTTACTGACTGAATTACAAATAATTTGAAATAGAGAATGAAGTTTAATTTACTAAATACATTAACCGTTTTTTTGTTTAGGGAATTTTACATCTTTAAAGGAAGAAATACATGTTAAACATTTCCAAAACAATCTCTTCAAAAAGAGCCCAAATCAACCCTTAGTGTAATGAATTCATGAAACCGGAATAAATTTGTATTTTTGTTTGAAGGTTAGACGCACCCTTGTTCAAGGTGTTTAACATACGTCATCGCATGCGTCATCGCTATGTTTTGAGAACTGGTGAAAAATAAAGGTAAATTCAAAACTATAAATTTTTTAAGTTTGACAAAGATTTCATCTGAAATGATTTCATGTCAGTGCGTATAGCTCAAAAATTCCACATAGTGTAAGTTAATGTCTGCTCCCGGATCCATCCTCGTTAATTTATCGACCGATAGAAATTTGAAGGTTGAACACTAATTCCTATAAATAGAATTATGATAAGGCTGCAAAATGGCGCCTATGGAACTACAACTTTACTCTGCCCTCCCTTGATAGGAAGTAACACTCATGTACTATATCTCACACGTTTGCTTTTATTTCAGTGACAAGGTTTGCTACGTATCAGGGGAGGGCAAGTTAATTTTTGCGATCCTCAAATCTTAGTCTCTATTTGTTATGTGTCGGAAGTTCTTCTCTCGCAATTTCCCACCAATTTCCCTATGAAATTGGTTGCTATTACTTCAGACATGTGGATTGTATTAATATTTTTTCTTAGTAAACGCCGTTCGTATAAGATACTTCTGATTCTAAGGGGCTGTTTATATGGGGCCGGGGTTAAAACGCGAAAATTTTCCAGTTGATCTGGCTTAGTAGCCGGTCCTGCAACGTCATGCTCGTCTCGTTATCCATCCCAGAAGGCGAACCGCACCAACAAGCCAACTCAATGCGTGCCGCCATTTTGTTTGATATGACAATTTCAACGATTTCTATATGTAAATAAGACTACATGCTGTCCATTTTGGAAACAATTGGATAAGAAAAATTCCGATGACAGCAAAATTAGATGAGGCCCCTGGCCAAGTCCTGTTTAGCTGTGAGAGGAATATTTTGAATGCAGTTATTTCCAAATAGGACAGCACGTAGTTCTATCACTTATTAATTACATAGCTTCGCTTCGCTTTTTTCGCCGCCATTCACTGCAAGCATTTTGAAGGTCTTTGAAGTTCTTTGCCTCCGAAGTTTGTCTTGTTCTATCACAGGAAATTTGTTTAAAGTATTTAAATAGGCCTCCAAAGTGATCGAAACCGAGAGTAAAACTCGGAAAATTGAGGCTAAAAAAGCCAGGAAACTACACCATTTTATGACAACTGCAGCTCGTCTCGCTGATGGGCGCGCGTGCGACAATGACAGCAGCCTCTTTCAGCTAACGAGTTCTTTGCTCTGATTGGTTAATTCGGTGCTTACTTGAATCTGATTGGTTTAGACAAGCTATCCTATTATTTCTAAATTGGATACTTCGTATAAATGTCCCGTGAAATGATTAATTGGACAATAAAAATGTAATACTTTGGTCAGTACTATAGAGTTTACTGACTTGCTGTATAAGTGAACGTTAAGTTACAAAAATGCGGGAAACTGTAAATCTATTTAGATATCTTAAAATATGATAAATCGTAGATCTGTTAATAATCATTAATTGGATTTATTTCTCAGAAGACTTTCACGAAACATTTATAAAAAGTATCCAAATTAGAAATAATAGGATAGCTTGTCTAACATTCCACTGCATGGGGTATTCGCAAAGCAGTTTGGGATAGCAAGGATGCTTGAACTCCGATCACCTTGTTACCACGCCAACGTGGATGAAATTTGAAGAGATGACATTGTTTCGGTCACCACACTCTATGCCGCAGGCGCACTTGGAACATCTTATCATGGCAGCCGGGATGAACTGTTCATATGAGAAAGAATTTGGCGTAGCGCCATGCTGTCTGGCCTGGTCACCGAGATCCCAACAGCTTTTTCCCCGCATTTCGGGCAAATGGGCCGGCCCGTCCGGTTTCAACGATGCAATCGTTTTGTGTGAAAAATAGGCATTTGGTTAAATCTCGCCGAGGTGGGTTGGCCTTGTATAAACAGGCCCTCAGTGGCAATTTCAGTTGAGACAGTTTGGTCAAAGAAAGCTCATTTGTCGATCTTTTTTTCAACATGACGCATAACTGCGTGAATTTTGGCTTTTAACGATTATTTTTATTGTACTTTTGTTCGAAAACATCGCCAATCTAAAGTTTGCCCAAATCCTGCAACCTCAAAAATGTTCATAGATTTGATATTAAAGCTGCACTGCATCGTTGTGGTTAAAAATGCGGAGCAGCTTGACTTAACATCAAATAGCTCATATGATATAGCATAATTCTCGATACAAGGTTCACTCGTAATATTTCGCTGGTAAACTGATCTCTCGTACACGTCACGAAGCGATCGGATCCAAAAACGCTTATCATCGCGAGTCTACCGTGAACGGGGTTTCCATTTGTAGGTGTTCAGAGAGTATTAGTTTCCATAGTATTTCTGCTAAGATTCAGCGATGAGAGTTTCGCTAAATCCGCCATTGCTCACGTTATCATGTGCTAACATTCTTCGCATGCGCCTAGACATTACGAACGGCGATTTACGACTGACCGCAAAAATAAGGAAGCCAAAATTTTACCTAAGTAAAGATGACAGGAGTAATTCTGAGTGTTAGGGTAAAACAATGGTCAAAGTTAACCTGAGTACACTCTGTAACAGTGATAATGGAGCTTTACAATTATTTGTTGTACGAAGAACAAATTGAATGTTCTAGATCAGATTCAGATACCTAATATACACGTGCTTTGTGTAAAAAGCTAAAAAAAAGTTAAAAAAAACAAGCACTCGGAATCATTTGAGGAATAGATTTCATATAAAATTTTAGTATCACCCAACTAGTGGACTAATGCAAATCCTGCGTTTTGATTGGCTACGCTACCTGGGGACTATTAGCAATAGTCGTCGAGTAGCGAAGACTATCTAAGACTTTTTAATACCAAAAATCAAATAATCTAAGATCAGCAAAACACAGCAAAAACAAGAGAACGTACTTTTAGATGAAGCAAGTCACACAAAGCCAAGTGACAACAACTCCTGACCAACAATATACTAACATTATTTGATATTTGAAAAGGTCGGCGCTCTCGGCATCAAAATTATTTTGATACAGTCTTTAAAGCGTGAGTCTTACAAAACAAAAAATATTTTTGAAGCAGATAGTTAAGAACTTTTAAGACATCAAGACATCGACAATGACTTTGGAAAAATTCTAAGAGCATTTCAAGGCCTTAAACAGATGAAATAAAAAAGGACCCGTGGGAAACTTGTAATTTCGTAGTGCCTTCACCATAAAAAAACCTCTCCATTTTTATGGTAAGTCCCGCTTCAGAAAACAGGCAACCAATGTACGTTTAGAGAGCGTCTTGTTTAGAACGGGTGCGGAATAACTATCAAAGTATTTTAACACTAAGTAAAAGGAACACAAAATGAAAACATTATTGTGCAACACAAAAATAACTGAATGTGGACCACAAATGAATGCTCCACACACGTAGTTTATCTCAAATATTCGAGTCACAACAACTTACTAAACATACTTTTTTGCACACTTTTACTCGCTAAGAGAAAAGATGTACTTGTCTCTTTCTAAAGATGGTGAAAACTTGAGTCAAATCACCAAATAGTCACCATGACACGTTTGGTTGACTTCACATGAAAAGTTGACGAATCTCCAATCGTTTCCGCATGGCTATGTTATCATAACGATCTGCATAAATTCTGTAAATGTCGTTCCGTTGTTCTCTTGTGGTGGAAACAGAAACTCCTTTTGCTTCATTGACAGGTACACGGTCACAAGATGGGGATCCACCGGGTAAAACTTTAACTTTCAAGCTGTGGAGCTTTCTGGAGGGTGATGCGTTTAGCAGAGTCTCTTCCTTGGGACGCCCAATAACTGGAAGAGTTGGGCCTGGTTTTGACTGAAAAAAAAAGAAGAATAATTAAACGCCATGCTCACGGGGAATCGTGTGGGCAGCAAGCGTCTTCATGTGGGCAGCAGGCGTCTTTGTGTGGACAGCAAGCGTCTTTGTGTGGACAGCAAGCGTCTTTATGTGGACAGTAAGCCTCTTTGTGTGGACAGTAAGCCTCTTTGTGTGGACAGCAAGTGTCTTTGTGTGGACAGTAAGCCTCTTTGTGTGGACAGCAAGTGTCTTTGTGTGGACAGTAAGTGTCTTTGTGTGGACAGTAAGTGTCTTTGTGTGGACAGTAAGTGTCTTTGTGTGGACAGTAAGTGTCTTCGTGTTGACAGCAAGCGTCTTTTTGTAGGCAGCAAGCGTCTTTTTGTGGGCAGCAAGCGTCTTCATGTGGACAGCAAGCATCTTAGTGTGGACAGACAGCAAGCGTCTTTGTTTGGAAAGAAAGCAAGCATCTGCGTGTGGACAGACAGCAAGCATCTTCGTGTCGTTAAACAGCAAGCGTCTTTGTGTGGACAGCAAGCGTCTTCATGAGGACAGCAAGTGTCTTCATGTGGACAGGAAGCATCTTTGTGTGAACAACAAGCATCTTCGCATGGACAACAAGCATCTTCGCATGGACAGAGGGCAAGCATCTTCGTGTGCTTAAACAGAAAGTGTCTTTGTGTGGACAGCAAGCGTTTTCGTGTGGACAGCAAGAATCTTCGTGTGGACAGCAAGAATCTTCGTGTGGATAGCAAGCATCTTCGCATGGTAATCAAGTGTCTTCATGTGGACAGCAAGTGTTTTTATGTGAACATGGCATTTTCGTGTGGACAGCAAGCGTTTTCTTGTGGGCAGCAAGCGTCTGTTTGTGGACAGCAAGCATTTTCTGGTGGCCAGCAAGCATTTTCTGGTGGACAGCAAGCGTCTTTGTGTGTACAGCAAGCGTCTTTGTGTGGACAGCAAGCGTCTTTGTAAGGACAGCAAGCGTCTTTGTGTGGACAGCAAGCGTCTTTGTGTGGACAGCAAGCGTCTTTGTGTGGACAGCAAGCGTCTTTGTGTGGACAGCAAGTGTCTTTGTGTGGACTGCAAGCATTTTCTAGTGGCCAGCAAGCGTCTTTGTGTGGACAACATGCGTTTTCTTGTGGGTAGGGACTTAATGGATGCGCAAAATTCGGCGAAATGAGAAGAGTGACTAAATTGACAGCAACAGCTCTTTGGAATCCAAAAAATGAAGTTATGGGGATTAACAACAAACGGCCATGATTGACAAAAAACTACACGTTTTAACATAGTGATGCTGGTGGTGATGAAGGTGATGGTGACGATGATGATGATGGTGGTGGTGATGATGATGGTGATGATAATGTAATCAAAGGGTTGAGGCCACTCACCTGTTGCTTCAACAGCTGCGCATGCCAGAAGTTTGCTCTTTTGACGTGAGCGGCAAACTCTTTGTTTATGTACTGGATTCTGCAGGAGAATTAAGGGAGCAGTTTAATAATTGAATGAAAACTCAAAAACCTAAAGGAGCATAAAAAACACTTGATTGCTACTTTTCCCGCAATAAGCCATAGGCTAGTCGAGGCAGATTTAAGTATTCAAAATAATATCAGTTTACAACTACAACGGGGCCCAATTTTCGTCATTTTTCACTCATTGTCAACCGGGCAAGTAAGTCTGTTATACTTCCCCTCTTAGAATTTAGTTATCCAACATCTCGACTTTTCTGTGCCAAAGGCGCGCTCTTTGGTCCAATTAGAACGAAAGAATTGGTGTATTTTCAAGATTGGACTTGTACTGTCGGTCTCTTTTTGTTTTCATCTGCAGATATATTGCTTCTCTTTTGAAGGATCAGAAACTCCATCAAAAGATTTCCACATTTTAATAAATGGGCGGCAGTTAGTCCGGTCTGTGAGAACTGGCATGCAGTTTCGTGGTCTTTTCCCATGATGCACCCCGTATATCTGAGCCGTCAGTCATACATTTAAGGGAAAGACAGAAAATTTAAAAATAGCAGACATCAAACTTTCTCATATCGAAAAAACTCAAGTTCTTCAGGAAGAAGACTATTTTCTTTTGGACTAAAATGTGGACATATACAAAACTTGACGCTTTTATTCTTTAATTGGTCAAGCCGGGAAGGTGTTGGGGCGGTTTTGTTGGTCTGGCTGTTTTAAAAGTGGTCTCGGGGTGAGTTAACCACTGAGAAAATGGGGCCCTATATAAGTAAGCACGTTGAGCACGAATCAACTAAAATGCGGTTTAAAACGTTAAACAGTACTTACTTCTCACCAAGACTGATCCTCTGCTTTGCCTCGTCTTCATTTGGTTCTTTTGACATGAAAGGCGTTGACACTAAAGCCTTTGTATGTACAAAGTTCATATGATCAACAAAAGAATTTTTATTATATAAAAACCAATGAAATACTGTACCAAAACCAAAACCATTTCAGATCAGAGAAAACTCATATATCTCTTCCAGTATCTCCAAAAAATCCTTCCATTTCGATTTTGTAAGATAACGCTACAAACAAAAATATTTGAGATGAGGAAATCCAAAAATTCAAGAAACGGAGAGGGGATCCCAATAAAATTCGAAGGGTCAGGGATAGTTTTCCGAGGCGATTAGGGAAAAATAGAGTTCAGAATGGGCCAATCAGATTTGAGGAAATTGTGATTATCATAATAAACCGGAATATTTTTTAGTGGCCTAAACTATCAAAAACGTAAACATTTACATGTAAAAGCGTCTTCGTGTGGAGGGGAATGGAAGATGACTACAAAAGACCTTTCTTCGGCAAGCGTTTTAACACTAACCTTGTTGACGTGACTTGAGTGAATGGGCGGTCTGACCTTTTCATAATATGCTGTAATCAGACAAGAATTACACTTGAACCGATCTTCTTTGCCTTCATTATTTTAGACATAAGCTAACTAACTTGGAAGATTTCGTGCTTTTTGTTGTTTTTTTTTTTGTTTCTGAAAGTTTTTCATCCAATTAAGTATCCCAGATTTCTGATGTTACTAAAACATAAGTTCTGCGGCACATGCATGCTAATGGTAACTTGCAGTCACTATTAATGAGCACTAAGGCCACGTGGGTGAATATAACAGTGGAAAAATGCCTGTGAAGGATGAGAACAGGTGTTACAAAAATTACAGTGTTTTCCCCCTGTTTTGTTTATATTATTAGAAAAGCTCGAGACTGTGCTACATAATTCTAAAGAATACTCTAGTTTACAAGT
>JAOCNB020159703.1:0-10118 GCA_026546465.2 Palythoa caribaeorum | reverse complement strand
CCCTCCTTACGCGGCCTTTGTGTAACTTTTTTTCTTCATGCTTTCTTGTGGCTGCTACCTCGATGAGGCGAAGTCACAATGTCAGGATGTTGTTAGTCCGTCCGTCTGTCAGTAACAATAGATATCACAAAAATCCAATCACCACGCGAGAATAGATCGCATTCTCTAGCCCATAGTCACTTTGCAAATAGTTCTTTTTATATTTCGATTTTACTATGTTTTCTTGTAACAGAAATCATGCAGGCTCAACGCTCAAAACATGTTATGTGCGGTCGGTTTGTTGTTATTGTCGACAAGACACACGAAAACAGGTAGACAAATATCACTGACGTATCAAAGAATGTTTCCGCTATTCAGGCATGCGCCCGTGATCTATTCTGTTCAGCGCATTTTACAACTTGTGATACCACAAAACACTGTCCCAGTTATTTTCCTGAAGACTTGTTGAAGTTTTTTAAAGGTATAAACGGGGTGAAAAATATTCAGTGCTGAAACGCAGAAATGTTTGAAAGACAATCGTGATGCCGGGCACGCGATCTATGCACGCAGGTGAGCCAGGTTTGGCAAATCGTTTACTTTTGATAAGCAGACTACGATGTTTTTGTTGTGCTACTTACAGTTATCGGGCATAGTATTCATGAAATTTGTCTGGATGTGTTTTCTTGTCAATAATTTCAAGGTTTTTAAGGTATGAACAGAACTGTTGCATGAACTCCAAGATGTTAAGGAAGTCAAATGGCCAAATGTTTTGTAAAAGTACACAGCAGTTACGGACAAGGATGTTGAGGATGTCATTTGAAAGAGTTTGAACTCGAAAAATGTTTAAAAATGAAGCAGATTGTTTTGATGAATGAAATAACTTGTTTCGAAAGTATCTTATATATTATATTTCCAATCATTTTTATTTCTGTATTATCAATATTTCCTTAGGCATCTGGTCGTAATCAAGCGCATGAAAAAAGCTTTTTGAAAAAAGATAAAGACTGCATAGTGAGAGAAAATTGTATTTTTACAACTTCTCGAATAAAATTCTGAACCAAACAACACGTTGCGACACCTGCTAATTATCAACTTTGCGGTTTTCAGTCAATTTCTGATAGCAGAAACTGAAAACCAAATTTATTTTTAGCACAAGTTGAATAAACTTGATCAATATATAAAACAATAAATTGTAATTCTGCTCGGTTCTTTGTTTTTATATATCTGTTACGAAGATAAGATTTTTTAAAGCAACTGTTGTTCCTGCCGTAAGAATATACTCAAGAAGCAAGCAGTAGCCACTTGCAAACCTTTGGGTGCCTAAATTCTAAAATTGTTTTCAGGATTATCGTTTTGAACTATATTAATTTCTATGGCGTCGATTTTAAAATTCATAAACAAAATAGAATTAACCTTTATTAATTTCGTAAAAGTCCTTTTTTTTGTTGTTTTGTGACAGTGATAAACTAATTTGTGACAGTAAATTTAATCAACGGAAACTGATTTATTAGTTTTTGGAAAGAGCAACTTCAAACTGATAAAAATTGGCCGGAAGATGTACTTCTGTTTGAAAAAATTTATGTTGTGAAAAATTGGTTTTTAAAATAAACAAGTAATGTAGTATGTTTCGACTTTGGGACTAGTGGTTAACAAAACCTATGCAGTAACCATTCATTTTGTTTGTCTTCAGCAAATGTTCGTTGTTTCAAAATATCAAAAAATTAAAATCGTTGTAAATTTTGGCTTTTTTAAACACAGCAGGAAAAGAGTTAACATTCATAATTTTACCTAAAAATATTAGAATACTTTAATTAAAAATATTAAAATGTTTTTGAAAAATATTCCTGACAAATACTGCGTTTCCTGGTTAAGGTTTTAACCAACAAACTTTTATTACAGCTAATTACCAGTTTATCAAACTTGTTTTATTGGTTTATTTCTTACATTAATTTTGTTTAGACTTTTTTAAAACAGCTAAAGTTAAAAACTGCCTATTTGCACTGAGGCTTCAGTGGCAACTACCACGCGCTTTTTTTTATAACAACAACTTTTGAAGAACAAGGAGGCTCAAATTAGCAAACATTTAAGAATGATTTAAGAACAAGTTCAGGATTAGCTTGATAACTATGAAAACTTTTCTGATTGAAAAACGATTGAACTCGACTGAACAGAATAAGATATAAAAGATTCTTTGTGTGCAAGAAATGATGAAGGTAGCTGGCCTCTAAACACAGCCGTACAATACGTGTGTGATGCAAAGCGATTCGCTTTCAGTTTTTTTTTTTTGCTCTATTTTTTTATCTTAACGCAATGTAGTGTATACGGCAGCATTTTTTAGAGATTAAAGCTCCACAAAATTTCTTGATTCTTGAAACTCCTTTCCTTCACTCTCAAAACACGCAAGATTTTGACTTCAAGATTGTTCGTGCGGTTGACGCCAGTTAATCTTATATGGCGAGTTGAAATTTTGAAGCCTGGAGAAAAACATTGTAAACCAGAGGCGGCGAACAAAAAACGATTGAACTCGACTGAACAGAATAAAACATAAGAGATTCGCTGTTCAAGGAACGATAAAAGTAGTTGGCCCCTAGACACAGCCGTACAATACATGTGCGATGCGATTTTTCCCCCACTGTCTTGTTCTACTTTGTTTTTTCTTCAATAAAAACCTCTCGCAGAAATAAGAATAATTGAGGAACGAATTGCGGCTGGAGTTGCCAAAAAATTAAGAACAATCAGCTTAATTCGGAAAAACTTACTGGTTCTTTTCAAAAAGGTTATACAAGCCATTTGATTTGATAAGATCAGCTCTTATGACACTTATCGCAAAAACTTGTCCTTAAGGCTGTGACAAATTAGCTTTTCCACGCGGCTTATGCAAAAACGTAAGCACTTGTGAACATTTTACAAAGGTTTCCGAGACTGACTCATTCATTTGCTCTTAGAAACAAGCTAAAAATGATACAGGTAAAATTTGTTTCTGTATTCGAAAGTTGAAAACCATGTCTTTTGTAACGATCGAGAAAGTCGGATCGGAATACCATTCTATAAAAGAACTATTTTTATTTAAAAACTTATACGTGTTTTAGATCAGTAATTAATATTCATAAATACTCATCAATCAAAAATGCTCAGAGCTTATTTGTTAATGATAAACTCCTTTACCGCAAAAGATCTCATATCGGCCGTTCATGAACAGTTCTTTCTGCGACAGTCGTAGTAGCTAGAGAAACTGACGAGAATATCTGGTCGAGGTATGGTTTTAGTCAATTAATTTAATGTCAGCTAGTTCAGAATTCCGGGTGAGATTAACTCAAAATTATATACTTTTTTGGTATCCGATTTTTTTTTTGTGGAAACTTTTAAGATGTTTATTTAAAGAATAATTAACAGAATCCAGTTATAATTTCAAATGCCCTACATTCAAGAAGTAAAGCGGCGGAAAAACGCATTTTGCCAGATATTCAGTATTCGTTCCGGCTGAACAGAAAAACCTCTCCTAAGAGATTCTTTTTACGCCTTTAAAATCATTATAACTACCACTCTTAGGCTTATTTTCTTAAATTCTTTTTTAAAATACTAGTTTTTCATCGCGTGAATTACAAGGCTCAAAACGGCAGTTACACTGCGGGCGGTCCGTTGTACAACGCTGTTCAGTTCGTGCCTTCTCATCATAGAAAGATAGAAATGATTAGAAAGTTGGTCTTTATTATCTTTACACCTGTCGTAATTTATGTGTACGCCGTAGTTACAGTAAACTATCTGGAAGAAAAAAAAATAGAGAAACATTAAAATATTGTCCAACTTTGACTGAACAAAATCAAAACTTTGGCTAAACTTTCGAAAAAAATTTTTACCCCACCGGAGGCAATTACAAAATTTGGCATTTAACTAATTGGATTTAATTTTTTCTTTTCCTCTTGGTTTTTTAGTTACAGCAAACTCCATTTCATAACGCATTTTAAGCGTCTTTCTTGAGTGATATTTTACAGACTGAAATAATTAATTTTACGATAAAAAATGACTCTCAAACTGAACGCTTCTAAGCCAAATGTTTTTTTATCTCTTATGATGGGGCAAGAAACAAGAAAATGCATAATCATGAATACTGATTATGGCAAGCCTACTCCTCAGTTAACATATTCAGTAGAACTACAATAGAATATGTGAATCTGAACATATGATGTATTTTAAAAACTAATTAGTGAATTCACTGCTCCCAACTGGTATATATCAGTTTTTGTAGATACTGAGCAAGTCACGACTCACGAACCCGAGATGTTTTCCAATCACATTCTTTCAATTTCTTTCGTTTTGCTTTCTTTTCTTTTTTTAGAAAATATCATACTGCGACACATGCAACTTGTCTCCCATATTAATGGCGGCGCGCGGGAAACGATATTTGATATTTGGTATTTTGTTGTGTTCGTTATGTTTCACAATTAAGGCTAGCCTACACAACTAACTTTTATATGACAACTTTTGTGTAACAAATATATATTTATCGTGTAGATGGTACAGCAAATATTTGTCGACATTTCAAAGTTTAGCTTTATTTTGATCGCGTTCAGTGTCCATTAGCGGACAGGGGATTCATTTCCTAAATATTTGTCATATTTTATGTGACGAATCATCTACACGAACAATTTTAAGTATTTAACAATTTTTATTTGTCACATAAAAGCTGGCGTGTTAGCTTTTATGTGACAAATAAATATTGTATTTGTCACATAAAAATTGGTCATTTTTCCTCGTCCACACGAGCAAATAAAAATTGTCACATAAAAAATGTCACATATAAAAGTTGCTCGTGTAGACAAGGCTTTACTAGAATACGAACTCAAAATTTCTATCGGCTCATGGAATAGCGAACTAGAGCGCAGCTCAGCCATTTTATCAATAGAAATTGAGGGCAAGCAATCTAACTATTTTGAATACAAGTCTCTGGAGAAGAAAAAAAACGATGATGCTTTTTTTAATAGATAATATTTTAATTTGTTCAAGCAACGAATATGGACTAATATTACATACACACCGGTTTTCGAGTGGTCGACTGTCCGATCGAGGGAAACTCGCATGTTTTGATGTTTAAAATTAATTCTTTTATTTTCTTACCTTTTAAAAATTTACACCATATTTTATTGCTGCGTTTGTTTAATCTGGAACTGCTTTGTTAATTAGAAGCTTTCCAAGACCAATACTGGGCAAAATTTACTGGTTCTTATTTAAAAAGTATGTATTTATTTTCCCGTTTTTGACCTTAAAGTTAAAGAAACTAATTTGGACGGCTACATTTTCGGGGTTGACATTTTGTTTCCTTAAAAGACAATCACATTGTAGTTTGAGTTGTGAGCTAGCACGGTTTAAACATGTTGTTTCCTTAGACAATCTAGAGTGTAATTTGTGAGCCGGCACGGTAAAACATTTCCTTGATAATGAATTGATCTTTATAGTTTAAATTTTTGCTTAATCCAGGATTATACTAGGATTACAAATACTATGCGTTTATAAGTCGGCTGTATTTTGACTTTATCTTTACAAATCAAAATATGTTTGAATAAAAATATCGTTTAAAAATGTTTCCTAAGTAGCTTATCATATTTGTTCCTGCTACCCAAACATAGGTTGGTATTTGATCTACCTGTATACTGGGCCATTTTACGTTTTACGTTGCTTGCACCAAACTTGAATGATTTGTTTTTCGTGTCAGTTCGAACTGGTAGATCTAGTATGGTTTTAAAATCAATAGATTATTTCAAATTTTCATTAATCCAGACCTAAAATATAAAATTTTAGAGAAAATGCCGTAAACAGTTGTGACAACTGGCTTTCGTGGAACTATCTCATGAAATCCCGCTTTGGTTTTATCTACAGTTTCTGTTGGCCATGCAGAAGAGGCCGCACATCAATTTTTAGCTTCAACCGCGAGAACCGTGTTGAAGATACGAGTTGAGTTGGAAAAGCGGCGAAATTCAAGTCACGTTTTCCTTTATCATTTGCAAACAAAAAACTCTTGTTGAATAGAAAAGAGAAACGCAAACAACAGAGCGGCAAAACCACAAAGGCTAATTTGCTTTAGAAAGTTAAACTGAAAGAAACTGAAATATGCATAACTACTACCGTGTGACTTCTTGGCACAGAATGTCAACATTACTTTTCCTGCCGGCGTCGCACGAATGTCAATTGATTGCAGAGCTCTGCAGTATAAAGAACTAGGAGTTATTTCAAGTATTTACCCAAAGTTCCCTGGATTTTACTGACGTGGCTTTACAGGTAATAGTTCATTGATGTAATGCTTAAGAAGTTGTCTTTGCTTTCAGTAGTTAAAAAACTGACAATGCTCGTCTCGGATGTAAAACCTCGCAAATTAATATCTTGAACTTGAATACTAGGTTTTGTATATACATTACATAGTCACTGGAAATATTACCAAAACGTAGTAAAATCCCAATACAGTATTTGATGATTATAGGCGATTATAGCGAAGATGTTGGCAGGTAAACTTGAATATTTTGTTTATACGAGTCAGTTCACAAATATATTTAAATGTGAAAACCATTACTTCCGGCTAGCTTTCAACCAACTTATAATTATTGTAATCTTGGCAATTTCACTGTTGGTCATCTTTCTCGCTCGCAAAACAATTTTCATGTTTGCAGTGCAGCCGTCCAAGCGCAGTAGAACTGAAGTAGTGCCTACTAAAACAAATGAGACATTTTTTGCTTCTCTCCAGCATGCAAACAATTCTAAGAGGCAACCTAAGTTAAAGAAAATTAATGTGTCATGAACCTAGAAATGCTGCCGTTCATCGGTCAACAGTCATTCCCGCTTTTAACGGAGAATTTGTTCAATACTCAGCAGACAACATCGATCACAGCTTTAGAACCCTAGATGGAAGAGATACGTTTTGCTAGGGACGAAACAGCAAAGTTCCACAGTATCCGTGTATACGAACAACTTTAATTGTTAAAAGTCTTAAAAGTCCTTCAACCGATTGAAGACGAATTATTCTGTTCGTTTGCAGTTCCATTTAGAAATTCTATTTCAGTGGTTTGCAGTGGCATTTAAAAATATTCAATTCCCTCCTTCAAGAAATGTCAACATGTATTGCAGCTTTGACAAAAAAAATTGCAATGGTGAGGAAGTGGCCATGACAAAAGGCGTTAGTCTTTGAGGTTGTGCCCGATTCCCTTCAACTCCGTGCAATAGGACAGACGAAGTATTTTCCAATTTTTTTCTTGTGCGGAATTAGCAATCTTTATCAACTCCTTCATCAGTGGCGTGGTTAGTGCAGTGTGAAAATCTCTGCATGTCTTCCAACCATAAGGTCCCCAGGTCCTGGGTTCTAACCCACCCGGCGGCTTGCGTGACTTTCTTTCCCGCCAAACTTGGCTTGATATTTTCAAACAGAGTTTGATGATCGATTTTAGTCGTCTTTCGAAACTAATTGATTGACGGAAAATATCGATTAATTAAGCGTCAGCTGAAGTCAAATAAACTTTTGTTTGTATTTGTTTGTCAGCTAATTTGATAGATAGCTAACACTGCCAACGAGCGAAAGCGACAAATCATAGAACAGAAATGAGAATGTAATGTTCACGAAAGCGATCGACAACATTTATGACGTAATGCAAAAGCTGACCCGATTGTTTTTGAGTGAGTCAATCAAACCGCAATTTCTTATCGAGAGAACCAATCGTAGCAGGCGTTCTTTGATATGTCAAAGTTGTACATTCAGCAGGAAACTTGGCTTAAAGTAAAAGCAATTTTAATGATAACTAAATTCGATGCAACGGCTTGGTGGTACTTACTAAACAAATAATTATTAATTCCATAGTTTATTAAGGTAAATTTCGTGTAGAAAGTAGGCAACTCAGTGTATGCTTTTCTAAAGCTTCTTTGGTGTTTTATTATTACTTTTTCGTCGTAAGCAACATTTTCTGTCCCTATAATAGCATGAGTTGACTGTATTTTATGCTCTTTGGCATTTAGCGAAAGCTACAACTATTTATAAATTGTCACTTTATATTTATAAATCGTCTGGTGATGATGATCCGCACCCGATGTTTGCGCGTTTGTTTTATAGTTCGTTTTCGCTCTTGTGTTGTGTTGACAAATCGTTGTTTTAAATAACGTCATTTTGAACTCTTCACGATACATGTTTTACATACAGTCAAGAACTAAAACGGAAACAGACTGGCTGACGAAAGACAAACTGCTTAAAAACAGTGTATTTTGAAAAATTTCTTATTGTTTTTATTATTAAATCTAAATAACGTTTTAAACTATTTTCCCAACTTCATAGTTTATAAGTGCGGTTCGCTCAAAACTCATTGTTTCATATTTGACTAGCCTACAACGTTTTTTCAATACTTTTAAAGAAGAAATCTTATAACAACGAACAAGGCACTTTCAGTTTCATGTGATGAGACTTAACATAGGCCAAGCCCAAGGACAAGGCTTCGAAACTCTTGGAAACTCCCAGTTTCGCACTTTAATTATCAAATTCATGAATGTTTACATGTCGAAATTAGAAATGCGCTTTACATGAGAAAATTTAATAATTCCTCTCCTTTCAGTCAAGAACTCGCAGCTCAACAATGTTGGATCGCATTAAATCATTTAAAGGCGCACTCGTCACGCAATGACGGGTTACAGACATATACACACAACTGCAGCCGGTTTATGACCAGTGCAGTGGTAGAGTGCACCACTATGGCTCAATTAACATCTGATTAAATTATAAATGCTTAATTATTTTTAAACGCCTCAAACCACTCCTTACTTTTCTTCGTTTTAAGCTTTTTTACTTATTCAATTTGGCACATTCATTTTTGAAATAGTTGGGCTATGGCGCATGGCTTTAAGCTTTTTAGTATACAAAGCCCTTAAATATATAAGACAATTATACTTTAGTACTCACTCTGGTTTTGAGATTGGTATTTCAATTACGTCAACCCATGGAAGTGTAACGCTAACAATCACAGTAATCAAAGCCTTCGTGCACTTTTGCACATTTTTTTAACTCTTATCCTGCTAGCTAAACCAAGTTTCAGATCAACCAAAAACTTTTCCTATAAAGTGACAATTGATTTTGTTTGTCCTGAAATGTAGATTCGGAAAACGCCTAAATTTAAAAGTTGGAAATTTTTGACAGCTTACAACAATTGGAGTAGGACTCTTGATAACTCAGCGGAAAAGAGAGTAAAGTAAGATTTGTTCTTTTCTCCTTTTCACACGCAAAGTACCGAAATTTTAACATTTTAACAATTTCTCAAAAGGGCCAGCCCACATCATACTCCATTAACAGTAGTCAGTAGTTGTCGTTGATAAATCCGGCGTCTAAAATTTAAAGCACTCAGGGTTATAGGCATAAATTAATACGTAAAACTTAATTCTATTCATTCTAATTATGACACAAAAATTCATAAGCTCGATTACGGCTAGTTAATTTTCTTACTAATTTTAAACGAGTGAAGATTAATAAAGACTAATGGCTATCTTAAAAATGAGTTTGTTAAGGCAAAAAGTAGAATGGTATGGTGTCTTCGTGTCTGCCTGTAAGTATTCCTTCCATCTCAGAAAAGAACAACAATCCATGCATGCCTTCTTTTGATTTGATAGTTTCAACCAGTTTCCTTTTATAGAGTTTTTTTAAAAAAGAATATAATCGTATTGGGTATCTTCCTGCCTTATATCCTTCATTGCCGTGACTTTTATTCAATTCAACATAAATTACTTTTCCAAAACAAAACACGCCTTTTTTCAAGAACTACTAACTTTGCCAATGCTCGTTTGAGAGTATCCCTTTAATTTGTTCTTACTTTTTGTGGTTTTTATTAAAGAGAAAATGAATATAACAAGGCTGATTGGAAAACAAAACGCCTCGCTCAGGCTTTATCGGCGATTTCAGATGCCGTTTTACGCAAGAAAGCGTGCAAATATATTTTGAATTTTCTATACATTTCTCTGTAATATACCGCCACAAAACTGTACAGTTGTGCAACAACAACAACAACAACATTTATTTTATTTGCGCTCTTAAGAAATTATTTACATAAAAGAGTTTAAACATTGGAAGGAGCACAAGCCACTTGAAAATAGTATGAACTAATCGCGTCAAGTGACTTAGGTCAAAC
>JAOCNB020159702.1:0-17801 GCA_026546465.2 Palythoa caribaeorum | reverse complement strand
ACTTTGACACTTTTTTCTCTGACTGCCAGGGGAAACTGTTCTTGATGTTTTTTACAAGAAATGAGTTAAGATCTCAAGTTTACAGACATAGTTAAAACAAAAGCAAAGTTTTGTTGTGGATTTCATTTTGCCAAATTTTGCAAGTACAGTAATTTATGGGAACTTCAAATTCATTTTTCATATCTGGTGTTATTACAAACGGTCTCTTTTAATAGTGTATTGAATACAGACATAAAGAAGTTCCGAATTTGATGTAAATAATCTTGGTACAAAATTTTTTGTCCACTTGTTCCTGAAACTGCCGATGGATTCTCTCTTAATTCTTTGGAAGTACAATATTGTAATTATGTTTTGAAAAGTGGTGGGGATAATTTTGAAATTACAGTTGGTATCAGGGTTAAATCTTGTGGAACCTCACTGTTGTTTGTAGGGTTTCAAGCCAAGCAGTGGTACAGTACATGAACTAAACTTCCGGAGCATGAAGAACATTTGGGGATACTTCAGCGTGGCAGCTGAAGGAGGACTGCATGAGTTTGCTGACTCGCAGTTTGGTCACTGCTTTGCGTGGGGAGAGGATAGAGATTTCGCAAGAAGGTGCGTTGAAGCTAGATTCGAGGATGTGCTTTTGTTTCAAAGCCATGTTATCAGGGGAAAACACTTGTGGATTACTTCTTTTGCACCAAGAGTTTGTGTATACTTGTGAAGATCATCCGTGTGACCACAGATGTTTCATTCATGCTCTATCGAAATGACCTCTATAAATTCTTACATTTACATACATAGATACATTCACACAAACTTTATTCTACCTCGAATTTTAATTTATTACATATATTTATTAGATAGCTCTTTTCTTCTTCTACATTTTGGACTATATCCTAAGGAAGTAAGTATAATACTCCTGATTGTAGCAGCTCTTTTATGTGATTGTAAAAATTCTGGAATGTGGCACCAATTTCTTCCTTGTATTTAGAAACATGGTGGTGGCCTTGAAAGAAGTTTCAATAAGAGGAGATTTCAGGACGACTGTGGAATACTTGATCAAGCTTTTGGAACACGAGACTTTCATGAAGAACCAAATTGACACTGGATGGCTAGATTTTCTGATAGCTGAGAGAGTCCAGGTGAGTCTTGTATTTGTGTGTTTGTAGAACCTGAATATTGTTAGAATCGGCAGCATAGTTGGCGCAGTTGTAAGATCTCTGGCTTCCAGCCGTAAGGTCCCAGGTCCAAATCTCGGCTCAGCCAAGCGCTGAACATATTTTGTGTGATCTTCTTTTCCATCAAAGTTGATTCAGTTTTCCGGAGCTAACCTGCCACAGATTATTGTTCCATCTAGGGAGAGTTGCGACTTTGATCCGCTTAACACTTCAGAAACTGGAGATAAGCGCTGGCGCCAATGGGCTACGTAGGCTCGTAAGAGGATTTAACTTACTAGCTAATTAGAACCAATCAGTAAAACTACAACAAATAGCGACAACAGCTGAAACAGCTGCAACAGTAACGACAGGCAGATTCATTTATACCCAATTAAGAACACACCCACAGTATTAAAGATATTGGAATCTAAGCCGTTGAAAACCTACAGGATTAGCAAGGTTTTGAAAACCTCCTGTAGAATCTGTTACTCATTTTACTGACCTTGTAAGGATCGAAAGCTGAGTGCATTTTGGTGAAAAAAGGTCACACATATGTTCAGTGCTCATCAGAATTGGAGTTTGAACCCAGGTACTTTTGGTTAGAAGGTAGAGATCTTAACCACGCCAAACAGTTGGAGCAATGAACGTTATGTTCAAGTGGTGAGAGTAATATCGACCTTCTTCCTTTCAGTCCCTGATGATGCCGTTGACTGGCGAAAGCTAGGACATTTTAAAAACATCTAACAGTTAAACAGTAGTTTTAGGCCTCGTTTGAATTTTATAATTTTTTTTATTGAACATGCTACTGAAGGACAACATCCATAGATTATGTAATATTGACACCTTTTACAAATGATTTAAAAACAATACATATGATTATTTGTTCGTGTAAAGAGGTTGCTGGGAACAAATAGCACTGCCATCTGTGCCAAAAAAACATCAAGTGCTAAGTCGTGTACAAAGGTTTAAACTACTGTATACCAACTATTTAGGCTGAGAGGCCAGACACAATGCTTGGGGTAATCTGCGGTGCCATTCAGATTGCTGATGTAGTCATTACCAAGAAGTTTACCAATTACAAAACAGCTCTGGAAAGGTAAAGTTAACGGGTGGTATGACTCATGTAAGGTTCACAAAGTAGTTGATTTTCTTGAGGTATGAACGACGAGCTAAAGCTTCGAGTTTTAGGGCATTACTAGAGTGGAATAACGCATAAAACGTGTTTTGATAACATTTTTAAGTGTTAATTGCGAATGTTGATAATGGTATTTTTTACAAGGCAGAATTAGTGGAGGTTTAAAAGTAATTTTTGTGCGTCTTAGAAGATCAATCACAAGTCCAGCACCTGCTTGGTCATGGTAACTTGTAGCCCATTTAAGGTTACTGAACACCTTTAGCCGTGTTTCTAGTTTTCATACGATATCTCGCTTGATAATTATCACAGACCCATAAACCTGTATATCACTGGAAAGCTTATAAAATTCTCCAAGTGAATATTTAAATTATATTGATATATTTGTTATCGTTAGGACGAACTGAAGCTCTACTTTCGAGAAAACAGCGTTTGAACAATGAAACGTGTAGGCTTCCCGACATGCTGGTAAAAAAAAAACATTTTGCATTTACTCGCGAACGAAATTAGCTATTGGAATTTTTTTTTATGCAAAAGATCTTTTTCAATAAAATAACATAATTTACTTTTTCAGTTTTCGTTTTTTTTTCACATTTCAACCTGTTCAGTAACCTTAAGCAATACTCTATAATGACTATTGTTAGCTGAGCTATGATGCTGAAGCTGTAATATGAGGTTCTTATTATATGGCAGGCTCGCTGAGCGGGCAAGATGAAGTGAATTCTGTGTTGTGATTGGTTGCACGAGCGGGCAAGATAGGCCCATCCTGCCCGCTTGGGATAGCCCGTTTTGTTCCCGCAAGAAAAGAAAATTGCATGGAGCAGAATTATACACATTGAGTTTTGAGCAATGGAGTCCGGCGCAAAAAGGGGAAGAAGTTAGTAAAAACAAAGAAAACATAGACCAATTTCGTAAATTTATTTGTCAACAAAAACCGACAAATACAAAAATTTCGCAAAGTGATATGAAGAAATGCATGGAAGCGTTTTTGTCTTACGGAAAACAGTAGTAAAGTGAAATTCATTGGTCATATAATAAATCCTTTATTGAACAAGCTTGTTCGGCCAAGATGGCTGGATATTGGCCTCGTTCTTTTTTTGCATTTTCATGGATAATTGGGCAAAATTGTTGAAAGTGTCTGGAATTTTGTTATAATTGTACAAACCCTGACGTGTGTTTTTAAAAGGACCTTGCATTGTAATACCAATAAACAGATTTTCACTTGTGTATTCCTAGTCCTTCACAGCTGTTATTTATCTAGATCTCTTGCCAGCCAACCGACAGCAGCTCACACAATTAAAGCATTTCTTGCCTTTTGTCTTACTCTTTGCATGGTAAGCAATAAAAACATGGTTCAAACAAGCAACATCTAGGAACAGGTTTTCAGAATATAGAAGCCTTTCTGTGATGGTCAATTTGGAGAAAGGAATGTCAGCTGTTGTGGCGGGCAATTAAGCTAAATCCATTTACGAGTCTTAAGTGGCCCATTGGAGCCGATGCTTATTTCAGGTTTCTGTAGTGTGAAACAGATGAGAGTCATAGACTCCCCTTGGATGGGACACTGATCTATTGCAGGTTAGCTCCCTCCCTCTCCCCCTGTTGTTAGGATAGAAAGCTGAGTTGACTTTGGTGGAAATGAAGGTCACACAAATGCTCAACTCTCAACTGAGCCAGGATTTGAACCCAGAACCATGTGGCTGGAAAACAGAGATCTTACCATTTTACAGTTGGCTAGTGGAGCTAGAAAAACAACGACTTCTGAGGAGATTAAGAATTTGTAAGAAAATTTTTGGAAACTTACCTTGCTTCACCTACCGTGATGGTCTGCATATTTCTTTTAAAAACATCTTTAATTGGAATTCTAATGACTTACTGTATTTTTAAAATAAGATCCTGTTAGTACAAAAAATTTATTAATCTTACACAAATCTTCAAATGTTATCATAAATTACCAATAATGGAAACTAATGTTAACAAGCAACTCCAGCATTGTTCAGTGCACGAGTTCCACAGGCCGTTAAAATAACTGGAAACTGCATCATGGGTGTTGACAAAATTTCAATGTAATTTAAGGTATTGTTACAGGAAGCAATTTTTTTGTGCATGTAAACAAGTTCATAAGCAATTACATGCATAATGGCTTCTTCTGCTTGAAATTTGTAACTGAAATTAGTACAAAAAGTAGAACTGGAATGTACTTTCAGTAATGAGTCTTGAAATGATTTCAGCCATTGTAACACATCACCTTTAAGCTGAGTTATTGACATAGTTCGCACAGTCTTGAGAAGTTCTTGAATTTCAACGGGAGTCCTTGAAAAGTCCTCGACATAGATTTAGCCTTGAAAACTCCTCTTTTATAGCCCTTTCAAAAATAGTTTTTTTTTCCAGTTTGATGATGTGGTGGTGCTGCACACAAATTCCAAAACTTTTTGTTATCATCGTATTCCCACATTTGGAGCATATGACATTAATTTGTATGGCATTGATTGGATAAAGTAAGCTAAATCTTGGAGGAAAAAGTTTTGAACTTAAAAATCTGTTAGCTTGGAATAGATATGTGTTTGTATGTAGGTACACTCGTTTTTCAGTGATGTGATCATATTTAAAGGGGTTATCTTCAGGGGTTTCATGAAGGGTCGGACAGAGGGGAAATTGACCGGCTGTGAAGACGGCTTTGCCCGGCTGCTTTCAGAATAAACTTTGCATAAACTTTGCCCGGGTAGCGATTCTAAAGGTCCTTCTGTTCCATATTTTAACAAAACCCATGGATCTTATCAACCCTGTAAAATAAAAGTTTATAAAGCTGTTGCATGCACCACCAGCAAAATGCCAGATGTACAGGTCTGGGACAGGTCCTTGAAAACTCATTTCGATCCTTGAAGAGTCCTTAAGAATTCCTTAAAAAGTAATTGTAATTTTTTTGTATGAACCCTGTGTCTATCTTGCCATTTTTTGTGTATTCTCTCTTTTTAGTAGAAAAACTTTCAGGGAACCTCTTTTCCATCACTGTATTTTTCTTTGATGGTAAAGAAATGATCTGAAAGATACTTTGCCTAGTTGACACAATAAAGAAATAAAACATAGTCCTACTCAGCAGAGTCAAAACTGGTTATCAAAGAGATCAAAATGTACAAAACACCAACGTCTTGCTAGGGTGTTCTCATTTCCATTTCTCTATTTTGTAATTTTTGCAATGTTTAATACACCCAATTCGTTTTTCTTGTTACTAGTTTAATCATCAAGTGGCGCTTTGTAAGCCGAGTAGAGGAACAGATGAAGAAATTTATGGAGGTAATTTTTTTTTCAAGAAATCCATTTTTAGAAAGAGAGCACTCCTTAAGTTAAATACCCAAAAAAAACATTTCTGATTCACTGCTGTCAGTGTTTCAGACTTTTTCTGAGTATTTAACTTTTTAACTTTGTAACTCAGTTGCAAACTTCCAAATGAAATCTATCGTTGTTGATTCAGTTAATTTTGTTGCATGTGTTGTGTAATTTAAAGACATTTATGAAATTAATTGTAGTCATAAATAACGAACATCTCTTTCTGTTTGTAATTTTATCCTGCTAGCTCTCATCCACTCAATCTGGTCTGTTTGCAAGCCATCACTTCGTTTTCACATGACCTAAAACATTTGTAAGCCTTGTTGGGGAGACAGGTTGACATATTAGTCATCATTCGAACTAAACCTGAAATGTCATAAGCCTGTTTGTTCCTTTTTGTTCTGTCTTCCCTTTTAAGATTAAGAATTTTGTCATAAATATCTTTATCATAGTTTGATTTTTAAAATTATTTTTTAGCTTGTTTATAATGATTATATTGTTATTTATTAAGGGTTAAACAAAAAGAGAAAAAAATCAATAACAAAGGACTGTGTTTGAACAGGGAGTTGTGTCTGCAACGAGCATTGAAATAAGAATAGTGGAATAGACATTCCCTGTAAATATATTAATAAACTGCATGGAGATGTAAACTAAGAAAGTTTGTGAAGATTACTGTATACTTTTTCATTCACGCCTTGCTGTCACACAAACATATCAAATTTTACATCAAATTCAAATTATATAGCTTTTCTGATGCATGACACTATCAGTCAAATGCTACAATAAATATTTTACAAAATCTTTTTTGTAGCATATCAAATTTAACCCTGGGTTTACATTTGAAGAGGATTTTTGTTTGAAAATAGGAGAGCTTATAGTGGGTTTTTTTTTGGGGGGAGGGGGGTTTCTAATAAGGGGATGCTTACATTAGAGATTTTATGGTAGTTAGTAGAGTTGACAGGTTATAAAACTGGACAGGTCAGCTTTTGCCGACTTTGCATTGTCTTAGCCCCCAAAATACACAAGCTGTGCTTTGATGCTCTGATTGGTATTCTTCAGTTTTGAGACTGAAATCTTTAGCTCAATTCAGCAGACCATTGTGGTGAAGGATGAATGTAAGACTGTTGGCTTTTTCAGTTCCATTGCATACGGGTTGAGTTCATATGCAATGACCGTAACCTTGTGAAATTTGAAGATCAGTGTTTTTAGTAGAAGATTTTAGGGGATGTCCCTGGGACCCCTTTTTCTTTCATTAAGGGTCCAAAACCAACCAATAAGATTCCCACCTAAACAAGGACAATGGTTTGACAAGCTTATAATTTAGTTTGAATTTCTTAAGGTAAAAATTATGATTTCAACCGATGGTACTTATTGCCACTACATTGGAAAAAAGGACTTCTAGCTCTAGTTCTGCTTAAATTCTGTCCTAAAGTTCATTGTAATGGCTATTAATCTTCTGCGTCCCAGGGACGCAAAGCATTTCTAACTTTGCGTCCCAAATTATTTTTTTGGGTAAAAGACGCAATTTTTTTGCGTTAATGAAAACCCTGGAAGATGATCAAACATATCAATGTTCAGGGTAATAAGATGTATCCAAGAGCCAGGCTTGTCAATGAGAAAAACCAGAGGTGTGCGATGGCGTGTGGTATCCCCTGGGATAGAAAAAAACACTCTATGTACAAGGATGCTTTTAAAAGGATAGAGTTATTGCAAAGTCATCATCAACATTCTCTTGATGTATTCTGAAATAAAAACAATTGTACAAGACAGATTTTTATAAACTGAGCTAGTGAAAAAGATATTTTTGTTTTTGTTTTACATTTGGGAAAATATCTTCTGAGGCGTGCGTATGCCTCAAACTCTCTTAGGCATGTGACAACGCGTGCGAGTACGATCGCACGCCTCTCATTGACAAGCCTGAGGAGCCCACTATAATAACTGTAGCAGTTCCATAACTACATGGTTATTAGATTAAAGCAATATGTACTAATGAAGAAATGTTTGTGTTGAAACAAGCTTCTTTCTCTCTTTACAAGCTGACGATTTATACAACTACTAATATGTACTAATCTTTGTTTTGAATTTTCAGGGATTTTGCGAACTTATCCCATACAATTTGATTCAGATCTTTGACGAAAGGGAACTAGAGGTGAGATTTCTCATGTTTTATACTTGCAAGTGACATGTCTACTAAGCAAAAACCATATATGAACCCAAGTGGCCCATTGGAGCTGGTGCTTGTCTTCGGTTTCTGTAGTGTTAAGTGGATGAGACACATTGACTCCCCCTGGATGGGACACTAATCCATTGAAGCTTAACCCCCAGCTGAAGCTGGTGCTCATTTTACAAACCTTGGGAAGATGGAAATCTGAGTCAATTTTGGCAAAAAAGAAGCTCATACAAAATGTTCAGCACTTGGCTGAGTTGGAGCTTTACCCTGGGACTTTGTGGTCATGTCTACCAGCAAGTAGAAAGGGAGTAAAATACTAACGGATTCAAACCCATGACGTTAGTGTTGCTGGTTCATTGCACTACCAACTGAACTATGAAGTAGATTCATTAGGCTCATATGTACCACTCAAGAATTATTTGATACAAAATGGTGCTTGTGATTATTATAGAATAATTAGAATTTGTGTTTGAGTTAAAGGGAATCAGAAGCTGAGTGACAAGTGTTTGTGCCCCCAATCACTTTTTCCTGCTTTCGAATCTTGGATCATGGGCTCAGATTTGTTGATATCAATCTGACTCCATACGGGTTTTCTGAGCGTACTCTGGTTACTCAAGTTTTCCTTCCTCCATAAAAATGAACAAATACTTCTGTGCCAAGGACCATAAGTTAGAAAACTGTAATAGGTTATTATGTTATCTTTGTGCATAAAATAGTGTATGGTGTTGATGGTGGTATTGATGATGGCACTACTGATGATGGTGATATTGATGATGGTGATATTGATGATGGTGGTGGTGATGACGGTGGTATTGATGGTGGTGGTGATGATGGTGGTATTGATGATTGTAGTGGTGATGATGGAGTTATTGATGATGATGGCACTACTGATGATGGTGGTATTGATGATGGTGGTGGTGATGATGGTGGTATTGATGGTGGTGGTGATGATGGTGATGGTGATGATGGTGGTATTGACGATTGTGGTGGTGATGATGGTGGTATTGATGATGGTGGTAGCGATGATGGTGGTATTGATGATGATGGTGGTATTGATGATTGTGGTGGTGATGATGGTGGTATTGATGATGGTGGTGATAATGGTGGTATTGATGATTGTGGTGCTGAGGATGGTGGTATTGATGATTGTGGTGATGATGATGGTGGTATTGATGATTGTGGTGATGATGATAGCAGTATTGATGATGGTGGTGGTGATGATGGTGGTATTGATGATTGTGGTGGTGATGATGGTGGTATTGATGATTGTGGTGGTGATGATGGTGGTATTGATGCTGGTGGTGATAATGGTGGTATTGATGATGGTGGTAGCGATGATGGTGGCATTGCTGATGGTGGTAGCGATGATGGTGGTATTGTTGATGGTGGTGGTATTGATGATGGTGGTGATGATGGTGGTATTGATGATTGTGGTGGTAATGATGGTGGTATTGATGATGGTGGTGATAATGGTGGTATTGATGATTGTGGTGGTGATGATGGTGGTATTGCTGATGGTGGTAGCGATGATGGTGGTATTGTTGATGGTGGTGGTATTGATGATGGCAGTATTGATGATGGCAGTATTGATGATGGTGGTGGTGATGATGATAGTGATGGTGATTATCATTGTGATTACAATGATGGCGATGTTGTGCAAGTTCTTATCTTGTTTTAAAATGAGTTTGCACAAAAGAAATGGAATAATTCAACTGAAGTAGGTATGTTGTTCAATGTTTTGCTAAAATAGGGCAGGGTCTAGCGTGGATCCTGATGCTCTTGAGTGGTGCATGAGAGTCTAGCATAGATAGTAGTGACTCAATAAAGTATTTGTTTATCTGTTAATGGTGTAAAGTGAAATTATTTGGTAATAACTTGGTCATTACACATTTATACAGCTGTTAATGTGTGGACTGGGTGATATTGACATTACGGATTGGCGTAAACACACCAATTACCGCGGAGAATATCACGACAAGCATGTTATCATACAATGGTTCTGGAAGGTACGTCCCATATAACCACATAGGTCTTCAAGTCTCAAAAATTATATTTTAAATCCCACTGAATGGAATACTAAAAAAAGTGATGTTAAACATGGCAATTTATCACGCAATGCCTTTGTAATATGAGTTGTACAAGTCATTTTGTTCAGTCGCTAAATTCATTACAAGACAAGTTGCACACTCCATTGCTGAAAGTAAAGTCAGACTTTCGCAATGATTTCAGTTACAGATTTTAAGTTGAAGGAGCTATTAAATAGATAAAAGTGAATGTATTTTGACAACTTAAGATAATGAAAAAATATATTGTCATTCTTATACGTTTGGAAGACATTTCATTGGGATATATTGTATTTTTTTTCTCTACAGTCACCTGCAAATGGTTAAGGCTTTACGCCTTCTCAGTTATACCATAGGCCCTGTTTCTTGATCTTATTATGTGGTGAATTAAAAGAACCAGCAACATTCCAGTGTCGAAAAGAGTAATATAATCTCAATGGCTTGGTCATTCAATCGGGACATCACGTATTCCTTATATCTCAGACTGAAATTGATATGAGCCACGTGTATTGGTCTATTGATTGTAAATAAAAGTCTGTAAATAACGTCTGGACATCAGACATTTGTCAGGTAAAAACAAAAATATCCGCCCAAAAACAAACTCGGTTGGACACAATACTGGGCACTTTTGTTGAGGGTTGCCACGGTCGTTGAAAATCCTGGAAAGTCCTGGAATTGGGAAAAAAATCCAGGCCCTGGAAAGTCCTTGAATTTGGGTTGAGGTCCTTGAAAATCCTGGAATGGGCAAAAAATTGACAACATTCTAAAACAAACCCCGCTACTCTAAAAGGCTTGATTTTTGTCCAGAAACAAATCTTTTAAGGCTTGTTAATAGACTATGCGTATTGTTGAACTGATTTTTGAAAAAAAATGTGTAAGGCATTTACGTTTCATTTGATACAGAAAGTCCTGGATTTGCTTGAAAAGGTCGTGGAAAGTCCTGGAAAAGTCCTTGAATTTCAGATCCAGTAAATAGTGGCAACCCTGTTTGTTAAAAATTCTTCATCCTTCTCAAGAATGAAATGAGCCACTTAGAAATAAAATCTTCATTCATCAAAACCGTTTGGTTTGTCATGCTTAACCCTTTCAGCCCCAGGCAATTTATCAACATCTAACTTCTCCTTACATAACTTAAACAAAATAATATAGGTGTTAAAGAGAAATAAGGAATTGATCAAAGTGAATAGGTGCTCTTATTCACAATGCCGTTGAAATGTTTAATGTTTCACAACAAAATCTTTTTACGACTTTTTAGTCACACATTTATTTAATTCTGTTATTGTTAATAATAACCAATTATTATTATCATTATTTATTTAAAGAATTCAAAAGTCAATACACTGGGAAATTTACAGTGGGCACGCTGAGGATCAACCAGGAACTTTTTTAAATGGCCTTATTATCATTTTGTGTTATTAATACGTTTAATGTTATTATCATTACTATTACTTATTATTATTATTATCATTAATGTTATTATTATTACTAATATTATCAGTGTTTCTCTTGCATTACTAAGACAACTTGACCCTTTGAACACTTGAAAATAAATCCATATCTCCGCACGCTCATGTATTACTCTCTCGATTTCTCCTCAATAAAAAATTTGATAACATGTTATTTTCACATTACAAGAGATTACCTTTTTTTTTTAGTTCCACAATCGTGCCAAAGAAAAACTTATGAAAAACTTTTTATTTGAGAACTGAAACCATCCCTTAATAAACAGGGCCATTCCTGTATTATATTCTTTAAAGTCCTATCATTGTTTTATTGTTCTATACCTTAATATATACTTTAGACAATAGCTCTATATTGTTTTATTGTTTAGAATTTTAGCATGTTTCAGCAGCCCGGTAATTTTTAAGAAGTTAAATCAATGATTTTTTCCAGCATTTGTTCTTAAAATATTTCCTCTTAGACACATCAGAGTTTCTCTCTCTGACGATGAGCCAGTTGTTCGAAATGTGTCTTATGTATATTACATTAATAGGGACTTTAAGAAACTACGACGGCAACGCCAACGACGACGGCTCAGAAAAAATATATTTCTGGTTTGCTCTTCACTCCTTTCTGTGGGTCATTAGGTTTTTGTTTTCTCCGCCTTCAGCTTTGTGAACAGAAAAAGAGCAACAGTTCCTCCTTGAAGATAAACAAATACTGAGAATATTTTTGTTATCACGTCCACGTCGTCCCAAGAACTCCAAAATAGGTCTTTTCACGTTCTGTTTCTAGCGACAACTACGTGCAGGTGCTGAGGTCGATGCATTCCAACGTGTGGTTATTGTGTTTACTATTGCTCTTTGCCGTCGCCGTTGGCGTCGCCGTCCTCATATCTTAAACTCTCTAATAAGATATTTACATCGGGTCCGTTGAGCATTGCTTGACGATCAACAGAAGTAATTCTCAGTACAAGAGGTCTGGGGGCAAATGCTTGGAAATCAGTATTCAAAATCAGCCCATCCCACTGTAGTTGCCTCAGTAGCTCAGTGGTAGAGCACCAGTCATGAAATCGGTGAGTTGTGGGTTTAATTCCCGCTCGAGGTGTCTGATTTTTTCTAGCATTTGTTCTGTTGTTATTTCCTCTTAGACACATCAGAGTTTCTCTTGCTGACGATGAACTAATAATGTAGGTGTTATTCCAGTTTTGCAAGTCGTTTTTATTTTACAGCAGTATGCTGTGTGAAAATACATGGAAATGAGACTAATGGTAAAATTAACAGATAACCCACGGGTTAAAGTTCGGAAAATATGGTAGTCGTAATCATAGCTGTAATCGAAATTGTAGTTGTAACATAATCTTAATTGTAGTCATAATTGTTATTGTAGTTGAAGTCTTGATCGCAATTGTAATTGTAATCATAATCAAAAGATTTGGTTGGTTGTTTTTTCCTTTTTCCTGTATTGTGTTTCCATAAAACAGCACTGTCAGAAAATAATAATTTATCTAAAAATCTTATAATGTTCCTTTTGCAGTGCTATTTCAAATTTCTTAAAGTTCAAGGGACATAGAAATCAAGTTTATGAAGATGCCATTGCTAGAGTGGTATGTATACATTTACTTACAATAATTTTGATTTTTTACTAGTTAGTTACTGAAGTAGATTTTAGTGTCCGACCAATGAACCAACTGAAAATGGTCATGAAAATTTATGTGGGCAGGCTTCTTGTGAACTCTGTAAGCCAAGAAAACTTTGAAATCCTAAAGTCTTAAAGTGTTGTTTCCAGCACTGAACTGTGAACTGTTACTTGACTATTGTATTTGTTTATTGGGCTGCCTGTGTACAATAGCGGACTCAGGTCAGCAGCCAGTATATAGTGTTGAGTGGCGCCATTTTGTCATTAGAAGTAGTATGAGTTTTGGCTGAATAAAGCCTTAGATGCGGCCTCTTCTCGTTTAGATTTTATTACACTCTCGAACAAATATTTTGTTTGAAAAAGGTTTCAAAAATTGTTAGATGTTTTAATTTGCAACATACCATAAAATGTGGAAAATAAAGCCGCTGTTACACGTTGAAACTTTTAGCTGGAACTTGTGTGCAACAACGATGCAAAACAAGTTTCAGCAGGTATTGCACCATGTAACAAAGTCGGTTTCGTGAAACTTTTTTGAATTTCTGTTGTGAGACAGGTTTCATGAAAAGTAGAATTGCTTTCTACTTTATTGCTGTGGCAAAAAAACAAAAGTTTCACTGTGTAACATAACTTGGTGAAACTGGTCTCGCTTGTCGTTGCACGTGAGTTTCAGCTAAAAGTTTCAATGTGTAACAGCAGCTTAAGCCATGGGTTGTTCAGGAACAAACTCCTTCAGTCTGTGTTTTAGCCTCTCTCAGCTCCCCCTTCCCCTTCCAAAAATAAGCTTAGGGATTGTACTGGAGGTAATTTAATATTGTAATAACATTTTTTACAGTGCTTGTAACAATTTATGAACATGTCACAGTCAATAGGGGAGTCAAAATCAGTAAGAGACTGATTATGAGTGGAGTACCTCAAAAAAATTTGCAACTCATTGAAACTCATATATTAATTTTTTTAAAATGCAAATATTTGTCTATGTATAAACCCTCCCAGAATATAAAAAAAAATACAGCAAAAAAGCTCTTTGACCAAATATAAGCTTAACTCTGCATTTTATGGTATTTTGTCATATTACAAATATTATAATTTAACAAAAATACAGAATATTACTTACTCATCATCGAATTATGAGTAAGAGCTAATTTTTAAATTCAGGATTTTTCAAGTTCTGATTTGTATTCTGGACACGCATGCAAAATCAGAACAATCCCATCCAAACCAGAACAGTTGGACATACTGACTTTTTTCCAGAGCTCTACTTTCTTTAGTACAACCAGTCTGTCTTCAGTATTGATCTAACCAGCTACCGTATTTGCTTGCGTGTAAATCAATACCATGTATAAGTACAACCAGTCTGTCTTCAGTATTGATCTAACCAGCTACCGTATTTGCTTGTACTAAGTAGTTTGATTTCTAATTCTGTCAATCAGGATGCTGTTGCTGAGCAGCGCCAACAGCTGATAAACAGAAACCAGGAACTGCAGAGAAGAATTGAAGTTCATAGGTAACTAATGGTTAACTGTTTTGCATATATGCTGCTATTATGGGTATCATTAGCTAAGCTAAGCTAAATCCTTTTAAAAGCCTAAGTGGCCCATTGGAGCTGGTGCTTATCTCTGGTTTCTGTAGTGTTAAGCGGATGAGAGTCATTGATTCCCCCTGGATAGGACACTAATCCATCGCAGGTTAGCCCCCAGCAGAAGCTGGTACTCATTTTGCCGACCTCGGGAGGATGGAAAGCTGAGTCAACTTTGGCAGAAAAGAAGGTCACACCATTGTTCAACACTCGGTGGATCCAGGGTTTGAACCTGGGACCTTGTGATTAGAAGGCAGAGATCTTACCACTGCACCAATCACGCCGCCTTGTGGGTATTATTAGGAGTATCCTAATTCTTAAAGTCCTTGTTCTCGAATGTTTTTATTTCTTTCCCCTATCACAACTGTTAGATGCCAAATAAGTGTCCTCCCTCCCTCCATGTTAAAATTTCATTTTTTTCTTCCCCTTCAACCCAATTTTTTGTTTGCATCTACTGTTCTTTTACAATTTCAAAATTAGAATTAGAAATTAGAAAGACCACTGAAGACCCTAAAGAATGGAGTGGACTTTGCAGACAGGAACAAAGTGCTGAAGGTGGTGGAACCAGGCAGCAATGGCCCAAAGTGGCTCCTCACTATTCGTCTTAACACTTCAGATGGTCCTGTGACACTGCAGCTGGTCAGTGCCTATACTCCCACACTGTTTGCCACCCCAGAGACCAAGGACGAGTTCTATGAGAACTCGTCAGCCACTGTCAGCAGGATCTTCAGCAATAAACGAATCATACTCCTGGGTGACTTTCATGCAAGAGTTGGCTATAACAATGATTTCTGGCCCTTGTGCCTCGGCCACTCTGATGTGGGCAAGATCAACAACAGTGGTCAGCTATTACTCAAGTTCTGCTCCTTCAACAATTTGTGCATCACCAATACCTTGCTGCTCACATTGATGTCTGCAAAATGCATTGCTCAGATCTCCAGACACAGTTTGCTGACTCCTTTATGAAAGACCGCTACACAGTGGAGCCAGGAGCATAAGCTTCATTGCTCAGCCATGGCCATCTTTCAGGAGAAACCAACAAAGACCAGTGACTGATTCAAAGCCGAATACTACAAGCTGATCCCATCATCAAAGCCAAACGAGCTGCTCTAGCTGAGTACAAAAACCAGCCAAGCCCCAGATTCACTGTACTGCAAGGTGCAGCAGACTGTCAGTCGCTGCGTCAATGCGCACTGGTTGGAACTCAGCAAGCAGATTCAGACTGTGTCACTCACAGGCAACATCAGGTGGATGTATGAGAGCATCAAGAGGGCATTGAGACCCACCCAGAGCAAGACAGCTCTCCTCAAATCTACCAGTGGGGCAATGATCACAGACAAGAGCAAGCAGATGGACAGATGGGTGTAGCATCACTTCGAGCTCTACTCCAGAAGGAACACAGTCTTTGCCTTAGTCTTGGAAGTCATTAAGGGCATGCCCAGTGCGCATGAGCTAGCTGATGAGCCCACCCTAGAGTAATAGAGCAAGGCCATCGATATTCTGGCCTCAGGGAAGGCCCCCAGTAGTGATGGCATGCTGCCTGACTTCCTCAAACAGAGCAACACCCTAATCCTGCAATCACTGCACGAGCTGCTCTGCCAGTGCTGCCAGGATTGAAGGTGCCGAAATACAGGACATGTAAGATGCCATTTGAAATTATCACCCTCTATAAAAGCAAGGGCAACAGGAACGACTGAAACAACTGCAGAATCATCTTTCTCCTGAGCATCATTGGCAGGGCCTTTGCCTGGGTGATGTTGGTCTGCCTGTAGAAACTGGCTAAGCTTAATTCTTGGCTATGCAGATTCCGTGCTCACAGGTCCACAGTGGACATGATTTTCTTCCTGTGAGCAGCAGAGGCCCCTTTGCAGTGCCTCCAGAGAGAGACTTTTCAAGACCCAGTCCACAATCAGCTGCCCACCCAAGCTGCAACTGAGAGTTTGATCAGGTCCTTCCATGGCCAATGGCAGCTGCTCAGAATGCTTCGACATATGCAGCAGAGTACTGTAAAGCAAGGATGCATACTTGCTCCAACACTCTTCGGGATCTGTTTACCTATCTTCCTGCCTGATGCCTTTGGCACTACAAGAGAGGGCATCTACCTCCGCATTATGTCTGATGGGTGAGGTTTCAACCTAGTTTGGCTTAGAGCCAAAACCAAGGTACAGGAAACCACCATCAGGGACATACTGTTTGCAGATGATGCAGCCATTACAGCTCACTTGCAGCAGCAGTTCCAGACTTTGCAGACTCGGTTCACAGAGGCTTGCAAACTTGTCGGTCTGATAATTAGGATGAAAAGACCAAGGTCATGGGCCATGCTGCCTCTCCAGAGATCTCCACCAATGATTACGAGCAGGAAGCTGTCTACCAGTTCACCTACCTGGGGTAAACCATCAAGGACAACTTTTCCCAGGAGGTGCAGCTCAACAAACATATTGGGAATTCCACAACAACACTTGCCCACCTCTCCACACACATCTGGGAGAACCCAAAGCTGTTAATGAAGACAAAGATGGCAGTGTACAAAGGCCCACATCCTCAATTCACTACTGTATGGCATTGAAAATTGGATTACATATGCCTAGCAGGAAAGGAAACTGAACACCTTCCACCTGCGTTGCCTTTGGTGAATCCTTCCATCTCTTGGCAAGGCAGGGTTCCTGACATAGAGGTTCTCTCCCATGTCAGCCAACCCAGCATGTACACTATTCTCAGGCAGCCCTGTCTGCTTTGGCTAAGCCACATGTACCATTTGGAAGACAGCTGTATCCCCAAGGACATCCTCTATGGTGAACTGACGGGTGACCAGAGGGCCAAATGCTGCCCACAGCTTCACTACAAAGATGTTTCTAACATGAAAGCTGAAACACTGACACCTTGGAAGACCTGGCTGTAGACCACTCTCGGTGGAGAAGTGCACTTCAGCTACACACAAGGACTGGAGAAGACAACCTCTGCAGTGCAGAGATTGCCAAGCGAGCTTGCAGGAAGGAGCACATCACTGCTACCTGCACTGACACTTCCTTCAAGTGTAACGTCTGCAGTGATCGCTGCCACTCTAGAATTTGGCTCCTCAGCTGCTGACGACAACACCCAGTGCAAGGGAGGTGATAATCCCATGGTCAACTCAGACAGACAGAGGCCTAGTATTATTATTATCACGATAATAATGATAATGATAATAATAAAAATAATAAATTTGAGATGCTGCACAGCCTAGACCTAATGGACAGTATACTGCCATGGTATTCACCAAGTGAGCCTAAACCTGTCTATCAAAATGACCGAGCGCAAGCCTTCTGGGATGTCCCTGTTT
>JAOCNB020159701.1:0-27626 GCA_026546465.2 Palythoa caribaeorum | reverse complement strand
GCCCCCACCTCCCCCTTACCTCCTTCCCTAAGGTAACAAGTTCTTGGCATGTAATCACACAACTGAAAGCCATAGGGTGTTAGGGTTAAGAACTGCAGGGCTCAAAATTTCTTAGATGTTACAATTCCATAAAATGCTAACTACTGTGCAAAAAAACTATATATACCATATTTCCTCGAATAAAAGCTGCAGCATTTATTAAATATTTCATGATTTAGGTGCAGTGTTGATTTGAGGGCAGCATTTATTTAGAATGCTGTTAAATTTTTTAGACAACAAACCGTAACTTTTCTTTAAAAAGTAGAAAAAATGATACAGTTAGAACTTTTTCTGGCTGCACCGATCATGCTTTACAGTTTTAAAACTACAATTTGTTGCGCTTGTAAACGGGTAAGAAATCAGATAACTTCGATGTTGCGGATTTTTGTTTGTGCCTATCAAATTCTAAACTTAGAAATTTAAACAAAGTTCTCCACTCTGCCCTTGTAAAAAGTGAACATCAAAAATTCAATGTTTCAGTTTGTTGTCTGTTCCTTTTTTTTTAAAGAAATTCTACCCACTTCCCAAAGACCGCTCACTTCAGACACCAAAGCCGAACAGCAAACCCCAGTGAACTCCAATCAAGCCCAACTCCAATGGTACATGGATTTCCAGCAAAAACCCAGCATTGCTGCAAAACCCTTTCTCAACAGCACAAACTACAAAATCCCCTCCGATGGCCCGCCAAAATTGAATCCTTCAGAGACAAAAACATGAACGGCGCCCCTGCACAATTGCTGTCTGTTCCTGGGTGCAGCATTTATTTGAGGGCGGCGTTTATTCAAGGAGATACGGTAGCCCACCTTTTTTCTTTTTGTCTGGAGTGTTGATAATTCCTTTTTTCTTCTGTTCTTTACGTTTGGCAAGAGCTACATCCTTGGGATTGACAGATGATTTACTCTCAATGAACTGCAACACAGCAATGAATTCATCGACATCTCTGAAAAAAAACACACTAAAGAGTTCAAAAACAGGGTCCTGTTCACAAGGTTCGACTTTTATAGTCGTCCAGTTGTGAGAGATGACTGGAGTCTTTGTTTTGTACGGCAACCAAGAATAGTAGTTTAGACATGGCCTTTGGATGACTCAAACCAATCACTTGATACATATTTTCTATATATTTTTTTATTGACAATGACAATGTTCTATTAGCACTAGATATACTGTATGTATAAAACAAATCAAATTGAACAATAATTTTTCCTTAAACCAAGTGCAATTTTGCTGTGAAAAGCAAAAAGGATATACTAGACAGCAAACTTGACAAATAAATTTAATTACTCTAAACCTCTAAAATGTTTTCCTTTCAGAAAGCACAACAATAACTATCTGCCCAAACCTACTGTCTAGTTGTAAAACACAACTTAATTCATAGACATACATTGTATTAGAAACCCTTTCGGCTCCACAAGAGGTATATCAACTTCTAACTTCTCCTTACAGAACCCAAACGAAACAATAACTGGTAATGAGAAATAAGGAATTGATCAAGTGGAATAAGCTCTAAAAGTTGAAAAGCCAAATTCAATTACAAGAATTAACCAACATATCATTTCATGTGGAGTTTAGGGCTTAAAGGATTAATAAAAAAGCTACCTAATTATGATAACCAGATTCTGTGTGACTTTGTTCACTTACGCTGCTAGCAGTTTCCATGATTCACAATCAACTTCATCTTCTTCTGTAGAATATAACCTCAAACCACTGCTACTCTCATCCTAGGGTTTGAGATCATAACTCAATAAACTTGACAGGATGAAAAATGCATGATTATTAATTTTAATTAATAATTTGTGAACCATATTGAATGTCTTATAATCTTGAGAAAAAAAGTCTTATCTTTGTAAGTGTAGCTGGTGGTAGATTGAGAAAGCGAGGAAAAAACAGAAAATGTGGGTGCCATGTTTGACACATTTGACAGAAATAAAAGGGGAGAAGAAATAATTAGTTGGGAAACGAGAGAAGGGGAAGGTGAAAGACCAACTCCCCCTCCTCCCCTGAGGTGCATATTTTGCTCTTCCCTCCAGTCTTTCCTCTTGACCTATCCAACATGGTCCAAGAATTTTCTCTTTTTCCTCCTCATCACAAGATCACCAGCTCAAAGGTACAGTAATACGAGCAACAAAATTATCCAACTTGTCTCGCAACATTGCTGCAAAACAAGTTGAAAAGCGATGCTGCGTGTTTTTCCACCCGTGTAACAACTCGTCTCGCAGCAAAATTAAGTTGTTGCAGTTGAGTGAATACTGATTTCTGATTGGCTAATACGGCCAAGTAATTGCGTGATTGAGCGTGTTGACGTCATCTTGCTGCGAGACAAGTTGATCCGTGGTAGTAATACGCGCAGCATTTACAAATTTTGTTGCAAAAAGTAGAACGACCTTCTACTTTCTGCAACAAAATTTTTCAACCTGCAACAACTTATTTTGCTGCGAGACGAGTTGTTACGCGGGTGGAAAAACGCGCAGCATCGCTTTTCAACCTGTTTCACAGCAATGTTGCGAGATAAGTTGGAGGATTTTATTGCTCGTATTACCGTACCTTAAGTTCTAGATTTGAACAACACACAAAACAAATAAATAAGAATTGACAATTATCTGGAAATGTTTGCGATTGTACGAAAGTTAGAAAACTCGATAACCGAGAGCTCCGCCTGTTCGGGAATGTGGATCTGGGAACGATAATGAAAACTCAAGCCTGTTGACACTTGTAAAATAATCACTAGCACAACCACAGGTAAATCCAAGTGTGAACCATGCGTGAAATAAACACAAATACAACGGCACTAGCACTAGTACAGAAAAACCAAGTGTGAACATGCGTGAAATAAGCACAAGAAAACTTGAAGAAACATTTTACTTTCTCTTGTGCTTGTGTTTACTTCGTTTGTTTCACCAGTGTGAACATCCGTGCATGAAACAAGCATAAGCAAAAACCCTAACACACAGTCCACTTTTTTGTGGGTGTGTATTTCTCTATTTCTTGTGCTTATTTCACGTGTGTGAACATTTTCTTTATGCTTAGTGCTTTTCGATATTCACTGGAGCACTGCGTGTAAAAATAGCTGTTTTCAACGTTGACCAAGAAAAACAAATAATTGAAGGTAATAAATCCGAAAGCCGCGCTAATGTTTGTTTAGAATTTAAAAATTATTCTGACTCAAGGTCTTTGATCAAAATATCCCAGAGGCTATACTGGTACAATTTCTTGTAATATCAGCAGCACTTTAATTTTAAGTTCTATTTCGCGGTATCCAAGAGTTTCTGTTTTTGCTTAAAACATTTGCTTGACGGGAAATTTTTATAAGATATACTTTAAATTATTAAATGAGCAACAACTTGTTTCTAGGGCAACGATTTTGTCTGAAATCGTAGAAAATTTTTAATTGATAAAAAGTTTAAAATACCAGTCACTGTACAGATTTAGTTGCTGAAATAATTTTGTCTGCTTCTATGGACTTAAACCGTAGTCAAATACGGATTGGATACAAGTTTATCCCACATTTCTGGACATTTTGGTAGGCTGTGTTTGAATGACAGTTTCATAATAAAAATTATTGTTTTACTTAATTGTCTATCTCATCAGCAGATGACAAAGAAACGGAGAAGCAACTTGTGAAATTAATCAACATCAATTCATTTTAATTCATCAAAGCCTTTGATAAATTAAAATATTTTCAAAAACCTTCAGTTGTTCTTAAATCACAAAAATGGTTCGATTTCAGTGAGCCATGCACCTGCAACATTTTTTGTTTTTTGTTTTAGAACGTAAACAGTTTTAGTTTTTGCGAACAAATCCAAACGAGATTCACAAATCACAATTTCAACCCGATATACGCACCTAAATTCATATTTCTGAGCGAAGTTTTAGGGAGTAAAAAGGAAAACAGAAATTTAAACGTACGAGCATTTCTTATACCAAAAGATAAATTGTGCATCTCGTATTAACAAAGTCATTGAAACGGGACTATGTGTCTGATAACCGCAATTGTCAGTTGTATATTAGACCAGTATTTCGTTTCAAAAGCTAGAAGTTTCAATCTCAAATCCTTATTAATTGCAACTTGTTAAATAAACAAAACCATTCTTCATTTTCGATGCAACACATTAAAATCTAGTCAAAGTATATTCAGTACGTGTTCACAGCCTGCTTTAAGTAGCGATTGTGAAGGATAATCATCGTTTAAAATTCTTTTAAATTTTTCGTTGCAAGACATATCTCTCAAATTGGTTAAAAAAAATTTAAACATTAGAAAAGAGGTTTGTATTAACTGGAGATTGATCCTTTTAGTAGTCCGAATAATCTTATCTTTTTCCGTTTGCTTTTAAAACTGATAACAGTTGGTCTTTGACATTGCGGCGTGGTTGGCGCAGTGACAAGATTAATGTACCGCCGACTTCCTCGAGTTTAAACCACGACTCTCCGGGCGTTAACCTTTTGTGAGACCCTTTTTTGCGCCAAAATCAACTCGGCTTTCCATTGCAATGAATACTAGATTCTGCTTGGAGCTTATATCATCAACTGCGATGGATAAGTGTCTCATCCAGGGAGAGTGACTCTCATCCGCTTAATACTACACGGAAAATAAAGATACATAAGCAGCTCGGCTCTCGAATGAGCCACATGTGGTAGTAAAAGGGTTTAGTTCACCTTAATTACCAAGTACATGTTTTAATTTTAAAAACAGGAAAATCAATTCATGCAATCATGAAAATCCTTGCCTATCAATTAAAATATTTACTTTGAATTTGTATACGGTATTTCTCAGTTGTTTTCATAAGGAACAAGTAAAATTTTCGCTAACATTGATAACTATATAGTAACTTTTTTTCCGAACATAAAAATATAAAGCTTCGCCATAAAAGAGATTTTCTCATATAGCTCATAACCTAAAGTTTAGGTTTTTTAAAACATAGTTCTCCCACCTCCGACTAAATGATGCATCAACTTTGGGTTATTGGTGATCGAATCCAAACCAGTTTTCGAGTTCAACACGACTTTTATACAGTTCACGCATTCTAACTGCTGGATGGCATCAAACAAACTGGTTTGCTGGCGTCCTGCAAGTCTTGCGAGGACGTTGAATAAGACACACAAGCCGTCTTGATTTACAAACTCCTGAAGCCAGTCTTTGGAACAACGGCTCAACTTCGACTTCAAACCAGAGAAAGTTTGAAATGATAGCGTTTTGAGAAGTTGAACGCAAAGCTCGGGAGAAACTTCGTCGGATAGAGAATTATCTTGCCAGGAAAGTTTTTGTTTTAGGCCGCTCCACTTGTTCCTTAATGCGGCTCCCGCCATTTTTCGACGTTTATTTTAACACGTGGAAATGCCAAATCGCACCGAATGCTATTGATCCGTTTTAAAAAACGATCAATTTTTAAGCTACAGTAGTTAAAAATCTCAGTGCAGTCCGACGCAAAACTAAAAGTCAAGTTCTCGAGTTTTTAAGAACCGAATAAATATCTTCAATTCTGAGTCACCTCGACAGCAGTGTATTAATGAAAAGATAATAATCGAATATTGGAATATATTACCATTATACCTGAATATTGGAATATATTTCCATTATACCTAACATATTTATGCTATCTATTGTCGCATGTATATAATTGTTGGTGCGACAGGCAGTTCTTTGGCAACTAATAATTTGTTAACTTGTAATTTCCAATGATAATGAGAATTTATTCTAGTTGCTATTAATCGTTTCAGAAATTTAAAACATGTGATTGTTCATTGTCGGTCTTGGATCGTAGGACTTAATTTAATCGATTCCCAGTCGGCCCAGCATCGACTTTTTACTCGTCCTCAGGAGAGTCGTTGTTGGCCGAATATCATACCGAGTATATTAAAGGTACAAATTAATTAAAAACATTTAATTAATTCGAACTTTTTTGGTGAGCATTGTAAAAATAAACGATTGTCGAGCCATTTTGAATCAATCAATCGCGCCGGGACACTTATCTGTCGCAGGTTGGCCGTCATGCAGCAGAAGCTGGTACTCATTTTACCGACCTCGTGAGGATGGAAAGCTGAGTCAACTTGGAGGAGAGAAGGCCACACAAATGTTCCACACTCGGCTGAGCCGGGATTTAAACCTGGGCCCTTATGGCTGGAAGCCAGAAATTTTGCCAATGTGCAAGCCACGTCGCCGTTTTATTATAAGGGTATATTACCGGGCTTACTTTTAAATTTCAATAGCCACTCTGATATAAACGTTACAAAGTTAAACACCATGTTACGCCGTGCTTTATGCTTTATCTTCTAGAGCAGAAGCTTTCACTTTAGAATGCAGCAAATTACACTGTACTTTTAGTTGCCTAGACTATCCCAGACTATCATAGATTTCACTATTAGTAATTTTCTTCGTATCGGAATTGTAGTTATTAGAAGAGATAACTGAGAGCAGGTGTAACTAGAATTAGTCTTCCGTTTAAGGATCAAGTAGCTACCTATGCCATTAGCAAGCAATTTTGCAACCTTTAAGCCCATTTCCACTTTATTCGCAATTCGCATGCGATCCTTGGTCTTAAATTCGCATGCGAACGTTCACATTGCGATTTTGGCCAGTTCGCAATGTTTGATTTTTTGCGAACGTTCGCATGCAATTTGCGAACTGCGAATGAAGTGGAAATGACCGTTTGCGGTATAAGATTGGGCTTACATTGCAACCAGTTCTTGTGAGTAAGAAATTAGAAAACGAGTTTAAACCTATTAAAGAAATTAAGCCGTTGATTGTTAAGCAGCAATGTGTGTTGTTTACCATTTTTCATGTGATCTGTGCGATGCAGATTATGTCGGCTATACAGCCAGGGAAATGTTTCAACGCGTTGCTGAACAAAAACAAAATAAATTATGTCACCTTCGCGAACTCAGTATACATTTACAAATAAAGGAAATTAAATATATGGCAAGGTGCTGGCTACCCGGAAAAACAATATGGGGCTATACAAGCCGGACAACCGAAACTCTTTTTGAATAAAACATGTTTAAATCAGCACAAAAATAAAGAAAAGAACTAAACTTTACTGTCTAAACAGTGCAAAATGATAAGAGTGAAAAAAAAGAAAGAGGAGTGTAAAAAGCACACATTTTGGTATAGTAATAGGGGAAAGATAAGAAACTTGACAGAGTATGTGTTAAACCCGGTCAAGGAAACGATCAACGAAATATAAAGCGCTCTGAGCTTCTTATGCAATCAATATGACGATCTGATAAAAGAAGTAGCTGGACTCCGTGTTGCCAACAAAAAGTTACAATCTGAAAGCAACAGCCTCAAGACCGAGTTATTAACCGCCAAGAACGAGTTAAAAATACAGCAGAACTCGCTGAATAACCATGAACAAAATTCGAAGAGAGTGCATCGAATTTAGAGGCATCTTGGAAAAGCCTGATGAAAACACGACTGAACCAAATCATAAATGGACATCAGTGAAGCCACTCGGGTAGATATCAACGAGGACGAGATTTCAGTAAGCCATCGTGTTCCCAGAAGAGCAGGGCAGCAGAATCAGAACAAGCCCTGACTTATTATTGCTCGCTTTGCATGACGAGACGTCGGGGACGGAATCTACAAAGCGCGAAATCGACTGCGCAAAAAAAATCACAAATGATATTGGTTATGGAAACAGCAACAAGATATATACATCCGAAGGTCTAACCAAAAGAAAAAAAGATCTTCAAAAAGTGTTTGGAAGCTAGGAAAAGAAGAAACTAACGTACAAGTTTATCTGGAGCCAGTACGGCAGGATATTTATGCGAAAGGATAAAAGGCCGACAAGCCCAGTGATCCAGATAACTTCTGAAAAAGACTTACAAAAGCTAACATCCCATTCAGCAAATTCGGACGAAAATATTTTCTTGAAGTTCACGGGAGTAACCACCTACTGAATGAGATCCATTTGAACATTCTGAGAAACTTTCAGAGCAAGTTGATTGATTGCGTATTCAAAATGCTTTATATCTCAAGGCGAGTTTAAATACCCATACACGGACTCAATACGTGCGAAACTTTTTGTTTTTAAAACCAGTAACATTTTTCTTTGTCACTTTTTTTAAATTAGCTATAATTGACTTGATAATGTTTATGAAAAAAACGTCAAAATGTCGGCTTTTGAGCTTTTTGGCTTTATATTTCATCACAATTTTTTATAGTTAAATATTATCAAAGTAGGAAAAAGCAGTTTTTAAGAACAGCGAAAAATTTCTTAAATTTGTGGACTTGATAATGTTTTCGAAAATTCGTCAAAACGTCGTCTTGCTTTTGCGCTTTTTGGCTTTATATTTCATCGCAATTTTTTTATAGTTAAATATTATCAAAGGAGGAAAAAACAGTTTTTAAGAACAGCTGACGCTCGACCAAAATTATCTAGTTGTTATTATATACCAGTACAATCACACCAATCAGGCATTTCCGCAAAAGAATAGCCAGTTTAATGTTAACAAATCTGAATACTGCAATGTATTTTGCACATTTCACAAAATAACAATGACTCGTGGGCGGTTAAACCAACGTGTCCTAATATTTATTCTGCACTGCTAATTGCGAGAGGCAATTTGTATTTCTTCAATAATCTTCGATTGCAAAATTGGTTATTGGCTTTATTGAAAACTCGTGTTCCATGATAGCTATGTTATTTAGTCTTATAACACCACTTTCAAAACAAGGAGTGCAAAATTTAACAAACATCGAATAAATAAACACAATGGTCATTAACATTCTACGTAAAACACAGAAATTATACTTAATTTATATCTTGTGTTTCAGCGCAATAAGACATTGAGTTTGAAACTTGCGCAATCTCAACGCGTAATGCTATCAAATACACAAATTTATAGAATAACCTTCGTTGTTTACAGCTTAGCTGGAAATGTAGACCTTAAAATCACAGAGAATTTGAGTTTTGATGCACGGAGTTTTTTCAAGTATAAATAAAAATATTATTAAAATATTTCAAATGTTGTATATTCGAAGATTATAATCACAGATCGCACAGAAAGCTCAATAAACGGTTCAAACAAATTCATTTTCATACCTTCAGCAAGACTTCGTGTTAACTGTATATCTTGTACCAGTGTGGCGAGACCCGTAGGCGAGCTTAAAACAGCTTTCAAGGAGCCGATACACTCTAACTGTTCAATAGCACTGCTGAATTTCATTTGTTTGCGATCTCCGAGTCTTTGCAAAACCTCCAGAAGATAATTTAGAGCACCGAGCTCTAGAAATTCGCGCATCCATGAGTTTGAGCAGGTCTCTAGCTTTGTTCGGATTGCAGTGAGGTTTTTCAGTGACGGATTTAACAAAACCTTCACGCACTGGTCTGGTTCTGCTTCTTGAAATAATTCTTCACTAGTTTCAAAGCTAGGTAACTTTCCCCATGGACGTTTAATGCTTTGTTTCCAATCCATAGATGAAATCTGCACAACTTTTAATCTTCGTTAGGACTGCTGCTATGGGACATTGCATTCATAATCTCCTGAATATTCAAACTTTAACGCTGCGAGCTTTAAAAATTCGAATATTACAAAAGCTTAATTATTAATATCCCCACGAGAGATATATAATATATTTGGATTTTTTGATGGTCGATATCTTTTCAAATATCTCGCTTTTTCAAAACGACGACCAGTTAAGAGTTTTATTAGAATATAGAGTTATATTTATTTTCACAAAACAAAATGAACCGATAAGAATTAAAATGACCAGAAATATTAACTAAAAGCTGAGAAAGAAAAAACATTGACTTAAAAAATTTAACCTCGGGAAAATACACGCTTTTTCTTATAAGAACCAGTAAATTTTGCCGAGGCTCATTGTTCTTAATTTTTTGGCAATTTCAGCCTCAATTAGTTCTTATTTCTGTGAGCGCCGTTTTATTGAAAAAACAAAACAAAATAAAACAAGGCATTGGGAAATAAAACGCCTTGCGCCACACATGTGTTGTTCGGCTGAATTTAGAGGCGAACTACCTTCATTGTTTCTGGAGCTGTCTTTACATTTTCTACCACAAAAACGTTCTTAGTTATCAAGCCCCTGCCTGAGCTTGTTCTTAAATTGGTCTTAAATTTTGGCAAATTTGAGCCTCGTTGTTCTTAAAAAGTTGCTCTTAAAAAAAGTGCGTAGTCTTGCAATCAAAGTGTTATCGGCTTTTTGTGGAGACATGGTTGCTCGAAAGGCAATCAGAACAAAAATAAGAAAAAAGTGAACCACTGAAGCACGGCTGAGCAACGAGTAATATTGATTTGAAATATTAGCCATTTGGAGATCAAAGCAATTTTAACATCTCCTGTTCGCGCGATACAATGATGTAACATAGCCCGTACACGCTCTTTGAGTATTGCCCTCTTCAACGGGTCAAGGCCAGCTAAAGAATTTCATAGCGGTATCTAATAATAGCAAAGCAACTCAAAAACACAGATGGTTTTAAAAGGTGTGGGTTTGTAGCCTGCACACAAAGCGAGTTCCTCTGATAAAACTCACCAAAGTAAGGCCTAAAGGCAAAGATATTTGTTTATGAGCTTTTAAAATATTAGTCAAATCATGAACTTCCGTTTTCTTAACTGATAAACACAAAAACCTGATATTAGTCCTACAACATGGTAAGTCTGGTGATACAAATCCTAAGCTCTTTTATCGTGACACAAATAAATGTTAGCGTAAATATTAAATATTAATTATTAATAACTGTTATGTATACTTTGAAAAACAAAGTAATTGTGTGGCCAATTTTGTAGCTATAAAAAACCGTGCGATACAGAAAGACACACGTCATTTTAACTATACATGCTTCGTAATTTGGAAAAAGGAATCTAATGAAAGAGATTATGTAGTGCAATTAGCACAGGTTAAACTCTCTGTGGGTAAGAATTTTGTTAGCGGTGCCTGGCGGTTTTCGGCGCCCATGTTTGTTTAGGAGCATATCTGTGGTCTACTGACGTGATTGCATGGATACAAACTGAATGGCAGTGCAACTAGCTTGAGTAGGGAAAAAATTGAGTTTCATTCAAATTTTTTGAAGAGCATTGTTAATTATAAGATTTACAATTATATCGAAGAAATTATTACCGTCACAGTCTATAGATTTTTGGTCGTTGAGCTACATTTAGAAACAATGTACTTCGCCAAGACATAAAAAAGTCATAAACGAAACGTAGCTTGATTAAGTGAAAATTATAATAAATTGGTTTGAGAAAACATGCAGGCTTTGTGTCTTTTCAAATCATCTAACAACATACAGTTATTTCTAACTTCATGCAGTTAAAAATAGTTACTCGAAAAAATCCAACCACTGGAAACCACTTGGTCGAAAAAGCAAAGTTTGAATTAACAAAATATGTTGAAAGTGAAATTACTGTATACACTGCCGAATGTACACAAATTTGGTGCATTCTTCATTACACTGGTATGGAATAAAACAAGTGTTTTATCCCTTTTTAAAACATCCTAACTTGTACTTGAGGAATAAAAACAAGTTGACATTTGCGACATAAACTAGCACGGGATTCCTTCGTGCAATGCTGGATTTTGAGACAAATGGCACGCTGAGATAACTAGTCTTTACCAAAATATTTTAAAACTCGTTAAACGGAACCCTTCCTTAAATTCATGAATATCGTTTTAAAACCAAAATATTAAGGTTGTTAATAAGTATTAATTTCGTAAATAAAAAAGTAAACAATTCCAAACCTCTGCCAAGCTGGCGTGTGAATTTGATGTTTTCCGACAAGAAGCTTAAACCAGCAGTCGAATTCAAAATACTTTTTATGCAATAGACACACTCAAGTTGCATCACAGCCCGAAGAAATCCATTTGTATTAAGACTTTCTAGCCTTTCAAGGGATTGAAGCAACACTTCCATTCCTCCAAACTCGAGAAAATCTTTCATCCATCCTTCAGACGCTTGTTGGAGTATAGTTTTTAGGCTGGAGTAGTTGTGTGTCGAGGGCTTTTGTATCAGTTTAGCACAAAGTTCTGGGTCAATATCTTTTGACAAAGACGGACTCCCTAAATCCTGACTTATCTTTTCTCGCAGATGTGACCAAGTTTTACGGCCAGCAGCCATTTTTTATGACAATTTTTTATAATTCACGTGTCGACTTTCATTTTCATAATACCGTCTTTTGAAACAATAAGACAAAATTAGCACCGGTTAAAACCATGGTCACCTGCCAATTAGAATCGAGAGACCTCAAATTACAGTTAAATATAACCGTTAACAACCAAAACATCGCCAGATTTGACCTTCAAAACAGAAATGAAAATATCCTTGTAACTGTCTCAACAAAAACTCTACACTGCACTGGTAAAGTGTTTCATAAAAAGAACGTATCATTTTAACAATAATCCTGCTTAAACCCAGTTTCACTGAGATAATACAAAAATGTCTCAACTTTTGAATTGTTGGTTGCAATCCTATAAAATGACCATTCATTTTGTTTGTCTTGAAATGTAGATTCAGAAATTGTTTATTATATCACGAAATTCAGGAGTTAAATATTTTTGCAAATTAATAAGAGCCGACTCGGACTCTTTAAAACTCAGCAGGGTTTTATAATACGAGTCTGTGGCACCTCGGGCAAAGTTGTTACATCATGAAAATAGAAATTAAATCGCCTTCTTTATGTTTAAAACTCTTAACTGTTAAAACTTTAAAGGGATTTTAGAAATAATAAATGAATATTCTTCATTAACGAGCATGAGAGACAATGAGCTCTTTGAAATAGCGTGGGAGCTATTTTTCGATCGGAAACGAACGAACAAACATGACAGCGTTTGAGAAAGCCTCTCTAATATATAAAGTTTTGAAAACAGCTAAAAATAGAAATATAAACATATATTTTTTTAAAACTAAAAATCGCATCTGGAGCAAACTTTTTCTGTGTCATTATGCACTTTTTTCATGAAATCATTCCATTGCCACGTAATTTGAAATTTTTACTTCAAATTGCGAGTTTTGTTTATGGAAACCGTCAATCAAAGCGGTTATTGTAGACACAAGGGTTTGATCGAGCACGAAGCCAACTACAGAAGAAGCACCGCCCACACAAATGGAATGTGAATTGCCTAGAGCTAAATTTGTTTCCAGCTCCAAATATCAATATAACACAGAAACAATATAGTAAGTTTTTGAGTGGTCCGAAGATTTTCGTCAAAGAAACTATTATGCCCAAGGACTCTAACCTTTCTTGATTTCCGACTGACAAATAAGTATATTATATAGCCGGCCCAATATTTATAACCTTATGACTATATGATAAAATCACCCATGCCTTTTATAAAACAATGGTTAGTCTCCAAAATAGACGACTGGAAACGTTTGAGAATAATTCAAAAATGAGGCAACAGTCTGGACTGCATGTGGACATGTCCACCCTTCCAATTTATTTTTTTTATCAGTTCAGGAATAGTATAGACACAATCTGACTGATTAGAAACGGCAAGTGCTTTGAATTGTATGGGACTCATTGATACTGGACCAAAGCCGAGCGGTGCTCAATCAGACTTTCCAAAATGATATCCTATATGCATTGAGTATAAATCTAGACTGGATGCCAGAGCTAAGCCGGGTTTATTCATTTGCATGCTGTTTGCAAATTGTGTGTCAGAGACTAGGGCTGGCTCATATTCGCATCTTGTTCTCAAGCTGAACAGTATACCAGATACGTTGTGAGAACTTCACAGCTCATCGTCGGTTGGCTTAGTTGTATTCTGTTCACAAACTTTGCAGTATATACTAAACATGCACAGTGCCAGAATTAGAACTGGCTTCCAGTTGCATTCTGTACGCAACATTTACAGCACCAGACACAGTGCCAGAACTATAGGACTGACTTAGTTGCATTCTGCTTACAAAATTTACAGTATATATTAAACACATATGTATCAAACACAGTGCAAGAATTAGAACTGGCTTATAGTTGCATTCTGTACGCAATATTTACAGCACCAGGCACAAAGCCAGAACTAGGACTGGCTTAATTGTGTAGTTGCATTCTGTTCGCAACATTTATACAGCACCATGCAGACACAGTGCCAGAACTATAGGATTGGCTTAGTTGCATTGTTTACAAACTTTACAGTATGTACTTAACACAGTGCAAGAATTGGAACTGGCTTATAGTTGCATTCTGTACGCAACATTTACAGCACCAGACACAGTGCCAGAACTATAGGATTGCCTTGGTTGTATTCTGTTTAACAGTAGCAAACTTTACAATACCATGCAGACAAAGTGCCAGAATTAGGAATGGCTTAGTTGTATTCTGTTCGCAAACTTTACAGTATTAGGCATAGTGCCAGAACTAAGGCTGTCTTAGTTGCATTCTGTACGCAAACTTTACAGTATCAGTGACAGTGGCAGAATTGGAATGGCTAAGTTGTATTCTTCTGTTCGTAAACTTTACATGCAGTATCAGGCACAGTGCCAGAACTAGGGCTGGCTTCGTTGGTGACTGTTCGCAAACTCAGAACCACTGACTTTGCCAGAATTAGGAATGGTTTAGTTGTATTCTGTTCGCAAACATTACAGTATCAAGCGCAGTCGGTGACAGAATTAAGGCTAGCTTAGTACGCAAGCTAGTATCAGACTATGTGCCCTTTGTAAGCGCCTATCGTGCTATTTTAAGCCATTAATACCATCATCCTATTTCAGTCTGAACTGCAGATTTTAAGAAACTAGCCACTAAAGATGAATAAAATTTTGAAGCTATCTTAATTCTCGGCCGGAAAGCAAGAAAACGGAGCAGAAGTTTTTTTCCTTAAATCAAATTAAACAGAAAATAAGCATAAAATATGCCCTGTTGGCCATAAAGCTAAAGGTTTCAGGAAGCATTACTGTCGAAACAGGTGTAGCAGGTTTGGAAGCACTGTTCAACAGGAACTCAGTGTGACAGCGAAGAGGCCCTAAAGACTGCAAAAGGGATTTTTTGAAAATAAAACTTTCCCCAAAAAGGCAACTTTACCGAATATGACATTCGGGAAGCGACCAAGTTTGTCTCTATGCCAGCGAAAATTATGGGAAGAATTATCATTATATTAAAAGCATAGTTGACAGAGTTAGCGAAAGTTTAAGTAAAAATATAAGTGAAGCAGAGCAAGAAGTCCAACTATAAACAGAAAAATTGTTGAACAGACATTTGAGCGAGGTTACTGGGGGTAAATACCCCAACTTGTCGAGTTAATCACCTCGTATTGTGTTTAACACGAAGTTGTGCACCCGTTATGCGGACGTATACTATGTTTGTTCGAATAGGCAAAACATGCGCCTCGAGTAAGCGCCCACTCCCTGCAAAGAAACTGAAGTGCACAAAATGAATAATGATGAAATTTTTCCTTGTTCTCTCAATGGTCCTGGGCCGACCTAGCTAAATCCTTTTACGAGTCTAAGTAGCCCAAGGGAGCCGGTGCTTATCTCCGGTTTCTGTAGTGTTAAGCGGACGAGAGTCATTAACTCCCCCTGGACGGGACACCAATCCATCTACTAGTGTTAAGCGGACGAGAGTCATTATCTCCCCCTTGACGGGACACTGATCTATCGCGGGTTAGCCCCCAGCAGAAGCTGGTACTGACTCACTTTACCGACCTCGGGCGAGTCAACTTTGGCGGGAAAGGTCGTACAAATGTTCAACACTCAGCTGAGCCGGGATTTGAGCCCGGGACCTTGTGGTTGGAAGCCAGAAGAGATCTTACCACTGCGCCAACCACGCCGCCACTGGACCGACCACGTGTAATATAAATATGACATTGCTCATGCGCGTTACCGTCTGTCGAATTTTAGTTGCAAGTATGACACTGCACATGCGTAGTTTTGACACAGAATACGTTTTCTCATTGATAACTGAAGAACAGCCGCGATTACGCTGCAATGCACACTTTACCGCTTGTTGATTCCGCCAAAAAAATCAAATTCGGTGTTCGAATGATAAAATGGGAATCGCAAAATATTGTGATATCAGTGGCTCGCAAATTAACTAAAAATCTGCCCGCCATTGCATAGTACTGACAAAGCACAATATTTTGCTCAACCCCGGCCAATAATTATTCATCAAATGATTTCAGTCTCCATTGGTTAACAGTCTTCAAATTCATCGTATGGCAGGCTGTGTGAAGGCTGGAAGTTTCGACTGCTTTCGGTAAAATATCTTCATATTTTGTTATTGTTATTGTTTTGTTGAAGCAGTTAAACATGCTTCTTTCTGAAACATTGAAAATTTTGTAAGCGCCCAACCTCAAATAGATTAAAAAATACACGCTTTTTTATAAGAACCAGTAAATTTTGCCGAGGCTCATTGTTCTTAAGTTCTTGGCAATTTCAGCCTCAAATTGTTTCATAATTTGTTCATATTTCTGTGAGCGGTTTTCAATGAAGAAATAACAAAATATAACAAGGTATTGGAAAATGAAATGCCTTGCGACACACATGTATTGTACGGCTGAATTTGGAGGCGAACTACCTTCATTGTTTGTTGAACAGTCTTTACAGTAAATCTTTTTATGTTTTATGCTGTATAGCTAAGTTTTAGTCAATTTTCTACCACAAAAACTTTCCTAGTTATCAAATCTCAGCCTATAAGCTTATTCTTAAATCGTTCTTAAATAAAAAAAAGTGTATTTGAATAATGACTACGTGGCGTAACCTTGACAACAGTTTCACCCAAAACTGGCTGCATTTCACTCGGTTATATTATCATTACAAAACTGTCCCGACTTAGAAATTCCTAATATTCGGCCGGGTTTAGTGGAAGTCTTGGGCATTTTCATTATAATCTTTATCAATATTCATTTCCAGGTTTATAACAGTTCGTGTTTTCCACCTGAAGTTTTACCGAATATCGGAAGTTACAGCTGTCTGTGGTCAAGGAACTGAAAGCACAAAGCATTATTTTTCAATCAAAACACCTGGTGCTTACCAGTTGTTATGTCAGAACTCTGAAACCTCAATTTCGTACATTATTGCAAAAAAGTTAAGGCCATTCGCACTTATTCCTATTTTTACATTCTTTTTCCAGCAAAAATATAGGATCGATCGGTCGGTCGGGTAAAAAAAATAAAACAAAAAATCAGTTATCTAGTCTTTTGCGTGCATAATATTAATATGTACGATATGTCGCTTTATTCTAACGGACAGTGTTTTTCCTTATCGTAAATGTATTGCTTTGTAGCGTAAATGCTGAGTTGAAAATTAAAACAACTGGTTCGCAGTGTGGATTCAGTTGTCCCACTCGTGAAATAAAAATAGAAATTGAAATAAATTATGTACAGAATTGTTCAGTTATAAAATTGTATTAAACCTCGCACAAAAATTATGATTTACTTGGGCTATAAAATAAAATCAACTTGTAATGAACTTGTTTCAGCATGTTATTTACATACATTAATAACTATAGTATTTCAACTTTTTCTTCATTTGCAAATTTCAAAAATTTTCAGTCGATCGGACAACTGTAAACATAAAACTGAATACGTTGGGATGGACTTACACTTACAGACAAAATTCAATAATACTGATTAATTTTAGAATGTGTTAAACCTACTCGCAATTAATGACTGTATTGATTCATCAGATGCGTGTTTGTATGGAAAGATTGGTGTGTCGGTCTCTCATTGCGATTTCTATCAGGTTTCGCTCTCGTCTTTTAAATGAAAACGTAGAAAACAGGCCGCAGGGGAAAAAAACTTTTGGCAAAAAGCATATCTAGCGTAGAGTTAAAGATAAAATATTCAAGTTTTGCTCTAACCCGCCTCAACTGATTCGTTATATCATTCTTAGCAATTACTGACTCTCGTCTTAAGTATAACTATAAGTAATTCTACTGCCTTAAGAGTACTACTTCCTTCGTTCTTGAAAGTAAATTATTCAGTGTACGAGAAAAGGATTAACTGATATGTCATTCATTTACACGTTTAGCAGAAATTTACTATCAATAATTTAAAAAAACTTGAAAAACACGCAAGAATACTTGTGAGCAGATTATTTGAGCTTCTTTAACAAGAACAAAAATAAAAGCGACGCAAAGAAACAATAACACAGAAAGGAACGCAAACCTCTTCCCAGTTGGCGAGTAAATTCAGCGTTGGTCACCATAAAGTTAAGTCCTGCTTCGGAGTTCATTAAGCACTTAATACAACAAGCGCATTCAAGTTGGATAACTGTTTGAACCAAGCCATGTTGGTGCCGCGATCCCAGTTGCTCGAGCGTTTGCAGTAACACTTCCATTCCACCAAGTTGTAGAAATCCCTTTATCCATTCTTTACTTGCCTGCTCGAGTTTAACTTTAAACCAAGCATAATTCTGAATGGATGGTTTTTTAATCAGCTTAACGCAAAATTCTGGCTGTGTGTTTTCTGACAGTGGTGGACAAATTAGGTTCTGTCCGTACTTGCGACGCACCGTCGACCATTTTCTATTTCCACTTCCCATTATGTCTAATGCACAACTGCTGTCGTGTTATGTCGTTAAGCATTTTTGATTTTAAAGATTTATAACGTGACCATGTGAGTTTCATTTTTCGCACTTCCGCTAAAAATATTCATGTCAGTTGATTAACGTTACTCCGCATTTCATTGTTTATAACGACAGGTCAATGAGCCACTCAATGTCAAAAATAGCCTTAGGTTGGTAGAAAACAAGATGGCGAGGTTGCCGGAAATCGGTTCATTATGCATATAAAGCGACGGAACCGGCCTTGATCCAAGGCTGTCTGAATATAAGAAAGAAACTTGACTTTTTTGTGTTTAAAATGTATCGTTTTTCTATTTTATTCTATCGTTTTCTTCACATTTTTAACACTATGATTCATTATGTTTCTGACACTTGAACTGATTTAGGTAGGGTTATCGCGAGAATAAAAACAAGTACATGGTTTACGTTTAGATGTGTGGGTGACAGCGCGGAAAGAATTCTGTCTAAATGTGTAGAGATAAGCCAATCCAATTTTGCTCTTGGAAAAACCTTCAGTTTCGAAGAATAACTGCTAGCTGGTTCGCATTTATAAATATTAAAAGACGGAATAGATACGAAACCAACACTTTATAAACACTTATCTGTAATCACGCGATGTTTTCGCGACGTGGATCAAGTTTGAAAAAGAAAGTCATGACATTAAAAACACAAATAAATTAATATTAGATACAACACTTTCCTACATAGGAACCACTTTGGTTTTTAATAAATAATGCCGTTTTTTATACGAAGCAGCACCTATTGGCTGAGCTTTAGTGCTTTTAATTTTTGCTGACATTTCATCCCCATTTGCCGTAGAATTGTTTCCTTTTGTCTAAACTCAAATTAGGATTAATATCTTCCAATTTCAGTTAAGAATGACTTCGTGTTCTTTTGACGATAAAATTGCAATCTGTGCGAGCAAATTTTGTACATCGTGACCACAACTTCTTGTGAATTCTCATACAATACAAGACAAGACAATGCACTTTATTTAACGCGAGTTAATACTTAGCTCTGAAGCGACTTTTCGCATGAAAATACTTCAATTGCTGCTGTAGTATTTTGAGAATAGAATTGTGAGTTTTTAGTTTTACATTGAGGGGCCACTCAGAAGCGCACTTGAAACATTTTCATGATAATTCATGACAAGTTGTACCCCCTGTGGTGAAATGAACTGAGCAAACGGAAAGCAAAACTTCAGTTTGTAGATGCAGTTGGTCTTGTTTGTAATAATAGATCGCATACATACTTCCTGTTAAACAAAAAAGCGATGAAGCAATTTTTGCTGTACTGATTGGTAAAAAGACAACTTTTCTTCCTCAAACTACAGTTTTCCATTCTTTCAGAAGAAAATATTTATATTAAGTGTCATATTGCCACTATAATTTTAGGTTGATACCTTCCGCTTTGAGCGAATATTTCTCGTTCAGTTCTTAAATTATCTAAATTGGAGTAAGACGTTGGCGTTTAGATATCCTAGCATTTCCGTATTGATGGGCGTAGATAAATATTTCGACAAGATGCGAAAAGTTTTTAAGAAAATGCAAACAAATATTATTTGAAATATTATATGAATTGAACAAGTGATGGAATCATTAACTCACGACGTGCGGTTTTTAACAAACTCACCAGTGTTGAAAAAGAAACACACGTGTCAGTTAAATGAAAAAAAACAACAACACGATGTCTTGGCTGATTTACTAACTGTTTATTTCCTTTTTCATTTCCCCTGCTTTTAAGATAAGGCTCTTAAAAATATTATGAACAGCAAGTCCAGCACATATATGGTTCACTTCTCAGCTTACTCTTGACGCAAAGACGCATAAGATAAAATTTGATGGCCACTGCCCCAAAGCACGCGCCAGAGTAAATATACTAATCGAAAACTTAGTGTGGGAACAGAATCTGTTGCCTTCGTTTGTAGTAAACAGGCGATGGCTGCGTGGGTGTATCGACGGAAACAAGAAAAAATTAAATTTAAGTTGGACAGCACTAAAAAATGTTGATTTACAACGTTTCGAACTCAAGAGCTTCTTCAGGGTAAAGTAGGAAGGACGTTATTTCGAAACCTTGTAAATCAACTTTTTCCCCTGTTGTCCGACTTAAATTTAAATTCTAATTGTTTTTTTTTTCGTTTGTAGTGTAGGTTTTCGGTCCTACTCAGTAAAGCTAAAGCAGTAAAACTTTATTGAACACACTCAGTGTACTTAACGTAAGAGAAGTTACGATGATACAGATATTGTTGGAGGTAGTGATGATGATGATGATGATGATGATGATGATGATGATGATGATGGTGATGGTGATGGTGATGGTGATGGTGGTGATGGTGATGATGATGATGATCATGATCATGATGACGACTGGATGATGACAATGATGATGATATTGATGACCAAGTTGTCGATGACATGACAACAATGGACATGAACTACCGTAAGAGCTCGTAAGAGATCATTGCGGTATATCTTGATAATCCGGCGAATAGAATGCGAAACGTCTGTTCTTAAGTTCTGGTGGCAATCAGGTTAAAGATTTCTATTTCTAGTCTTTTTCACGTGATAAACAGTGGTTATTTTGAATCTGTGACGTTTGTGGGATATGGCTTTGAAACATATAGTCACAAGTTCAGCATGCACATACTGCAAGTTATTTATTTCTGGCACGCATGTGTTGAACTTGTGAATTTTTTTGAGAGTTCACTTTAGCTGGCTGTAACAACAACAGAAATTACATTGTTTTTGTTGTATGTGCGAGAGCATGACCGGCGGTAAATGATTTATATTCATTAGTTTGGGCGCCCCGCGATCGGAGTTCATGTTGTAGATATTTGTTTTGCACTGCCTCTCCTTGAAAACGGTTACTTTTGCCTCTGGCACTGTTGTTTTGAAAAACTACTCAAAATTCTCGTAAGTTGTAGCCAATTCTTTTCTGCTTTATCTTTACGACGGTTAATGTTTAGCATTTTTTTCAAAGTTTGTTAACATTTTGTTTTTGTTTATGCTTAACCGAATACTAACTAAAAAACCTTAAAAGGTCTCTGTCATGTAAATTTTCGAATATTGCGAAGCCGACATTGCATAACCGTTTGGTCCGATGAGGTACAAACTACTTTGTTTAATTAATCTACGAATTATGATAAAGCCAATTAAAACTAAACTTACCACAAGCAAGTTGCCGAACAGAATCTGTTTCTTCGTTCGTTATGAAACAAACACCCGCTTCCGAGTTCATAATTCGGCGAATGCATCGCACGCATTCGAGTTCAATAAAAGATTCCATGAAGCCAGGTTGACAATCCAGTTTCCTCCACCTTTTGCGTTCGTTTAGTAGCTCCAACGCTGAAAGAAGTGTAGTTAGCCCTCCTAGTTTTAAAAACTCGAGCATCCACTCTTCTGAACATTTTGAAAGCTTGCGATGAAGGGCAGAAAAGTTCTTCAGCGATGGAAAACGAAGAAACTTCAACGACAATTCAGGTGTGATTTGATCAAAGTTTTTGATATCGACGTCGACAGAATCAACTACCGCAACTCTTCTAACTTTCGCCCACATTTTGCACTGCAAATTGAAAGTCGGACAAGCGAAAAAAGCAAACAGCTGCCCGTCAGTTTCAAGGTTAGTTGCTTTCTAAGTACCGAGCGGGAACGAACAACCGCTAAATATACGGTTCATTGTCGGTGGTTTGGTGTTACGTCGTGACAAAAATGCCTGCGTGATATGATGGATTAATACAGTATGTATGTGACTGCCGAAAAACACAATGCAGAAATATTTCACTTTATATTTTATTGTCAAGAAATCAAAGGCCTTTTGATCAACTTCCTAAAACAATAATTCACTCGAGTTTTCACTTTCGACTTTTCATATTTTCGTGCTATTTATAGATGCGCTACAAGCAATTTTCGAAATCTTAAACAGAGTTTTTTTTTCTCTTGTTTTTGTGGTTTTCGGATAAGACTAGGTAAAACTGAAATCTTTTTTCCGGGTTGCTTCCTCTCAAAACATATTTTTTATTCAGTACGAAGTTTTAAATTGTTAGGTAGTGCGCCGCGGACACAATTTCTTTGCCCAGACGACTGCTCTCTTTGCTTTCTGAGCAGATTTTACGGATTTTTATCTAAGCACATCCTTCTGTGTGTAGAAATGATAAAGTTAATAATAAAATGCAGTACTGAGTTGTCACAAAGTTTTGAATAAAATATATTTAAGTTTTATTGAACGTAATGAGAATCGAAGATTTTTGTAACATTACTGTACAATGACGATACAAACTGCTTTTAAAATCAACTGATAAAAATTAATGTGAAACACCGAAGCTTTATCTTGGTTTTTCTTTTAAAGTCTTACAATTTGATGAAATATGTAAGAACAAAAGAACTATTGCTGTAAGATAATATTTCATTCCGATACTTTTTATTTTTTAAAAAGCAAGATTTTGGCGGCAACCTTTTCTCTGGTCAGTCTGTTGAAGGCACAGATGTAATAACTGGCCATAAATGTAATAACATTCAGTCACAAATGTAATAAGAGTCACTGACGTAATAATATATGGTCTGGCACTAATAAGAATTAAATACCTTCATAATGTTTGTAAATTACTAGTATTGAGATAAAGGCTAATGGATAAGAAAAATCTGAGGCTGAAATGAAAATTTTAAGAACGAAAGTAACTTTAATAATAACGTTGAAACGCAGCAAATAATATCCAACTGTAACAATTATTGTGCTGTACAACAGACTACTTCTACTAGTCGAAATATTTGCAATTAAAGTATTCAAAACGTCGTAGTGTCAGCCTTGCATTTTATTCTGTTTATTTGCACTTTAAGTGACGTCTGGCACACGTATCTCTCAAGCGATCCGACAAGAATAACCGTTGGTTTTTATTTTTGTGTTGTGCAGTCCTCTGCACACAGACGGACTTATGTACATGTTTTAGTTGATTTTTAGTCAAAAAAATATATGGCAGTCAAGAGCAAATTTTCAACCTCAAATTGCCGAAAAAATTAAGAACATTGAGCCTGAGCAAAATCTTACTGGTCCTTAATAAAAAAAAGTGTAATTATTACTGAGGGGTCAGACAAACCGAAACCTGCTGAGTCCTGTTGGATCTTTCATTCTTTCATCGCCAACTGGTCCTAGCTTTTTCGCAAAAGCCCAGGCTACCTTTGCCGCAAATCTGTAGTTGCTGTTTGTTGACCTTTTCTCAGTACGTAGTTGCTTTAACTAATAACGGCTTATTAAAATGCAAAATAACCCAAAACCCCGGAATGTGAAACCATCCAGAGCTCGCTCCGAAAGAGTCAACATCGTAAACCGTCACGAAAATGAGTTTTTTTCCCCGAAAACCGACCTAAAATTCGGAGAAAGCCGTCAAACTATTGTCTACCTGTTGTCTATCTTAATCATATAAAGCATCTGAATTGCTAAAATTGCAATCCAGCACGGATTTAAACACTGATTTAAAATATAGTTAGTAAGACTTTTTTCAGTTAAAAGGGTGACTTTTGTTCAGCTAAAAAAGACTGAATAAACAATTAAAATTTAGATTTAAATTGGACACCATAAAAAAGTTGATTTACGACATTTAGGACAAAAGCCTTCTTCGGGTAAAATATGTCGTAACACCTAACACCTCAGTACACAGCCAGCGCCATTTCATCACATTTTTTAACTATCACATATATTGAATAAACTGACAATGGTTATCGTTGAGATAAGAGGCTTGTTGATTTCTGGAATGTACATAGGCTTGCTGAAGTAGTGAATATGAGATTATGTTTCCAAAAGGTCTTGATATTTAATAGCGATAACCAAATAATTTGAAAAAATACAACGTTTTTTAAAGACATGTTTCGGCATGCTTATGCCATCATCAGTTTAATGAAATGAATGAAATACAATATTGTATTCCATTCATTTTATTAAACTGATGATGGTATAAGCATGCCGAAACATGTCTTTAAAAAACGTTGTTGTATTTTTTCAGAATATGAGATTATTTTTAACCATCTCAGTCGGCGCTGTACGCTGGGTCGACTTTCAGTTCTTTTTTAAAGCACGCTGGTGGATTACGCATCAACCGTCCCATTTTCACTTTCTGTTTTAAATTTTAGAAGATATAAACAAATACATAAAGCGCTTTCGAATTGAGGAAATGAAACGGTAAAACGCACTGTGCAGATCTCTGAAAAATGGCAAATATTAATCTTTCTCAAAATCAGTCTGCATAAAATGTATCGAAAATAGTAGCAAGTAATCATTTACGAGAATTCTGCTGTAGTTGGATTAATAAATAAACTACTTAGCTTGAAACATTAAAGAAATAAAAAAGTCAAACCAATACAACATAAGATTAAATTCAGTTGTTTTTGAACTATATTTGCGCTGGCCATTACCAGCTTTCTTCAGGTACAATGTATGACTTGAATGAATGTCAACAAAGTTAATTTAAAAGACAAAAAGAATAAAGAGTTTATCTTCGCCTTTATTTCTAGCCCTTGTAAATGACTAATCAATAACAAATCTAGATGATTGAAGATTTCAGTCCAATTTGAAAAGTGAGATTGTATATACTTTTTCTTTTCTTATGTTTACTGATACTTGTTGTTAAAAACCCAGACAGTCAAAATGGCACCGACTGGTGCTGGTGCTGAGTGATCGCATGATCATGTTGTGAGGTCCAGTTGGCTTCAAATTGAACCTCATTAAAATATGGAAATGAATAAATTGAAGCTAAAGCTTAAAATATGTATGGTCTATAACTTTAAAAAGTAAATCTCCACTAATGCGCCTTGCTAATTAATGCTTCCTCTGTAAAACTATAACTATAAACTCACAATAGTGTGTTGTTGTTTTTTCTTTTCTTCAAGTAAATCCAAATATTTTTCAAAGGAATACCGACAGTTTTAACAAAAACATAGTTATTTTTCTTGAGCTGTTTATGAACAAAAAGGGTAAAACCTTTTGAAACAGCAAGCTTTGGCTAGTTTTTATCTGCCTTACGTTACGGATCGATGACCGGAACGCGAATGGAAAACGTTGTCAGCAATAGCATAAATTCAAAGCTAATGAAAGCAAAATTTATTCAGACAATAAAAGGTCTTTGCAAAAAAATCTGCTTCAGAAAACAAAAATGTTTTTAGCAAATGAATTCTTTTAAATATATTTTTGTTTTCAAGAAAGAAAAGATCGGTTTAATGTTTTCACAACGCGATTTTGTTGTTAAAGTTCATAGAATACTCGAACAGTTGATAAATGAAAGACTCTGCGTTCCATCGAAACAAAGAAATATTTTCGATACTTAAAAGTTCCGTATATTGTGTGTGTAATAACCAGCAAATTTTTCGTGACCTCACTACCCATATTTGTGTAATACATTTTACGTTGATAATTTGCTATTTTACTTTATGCTTCGAGGGATCAAACACAATAAATTTTGTATGTTTTTAAAGTAAAATAGAGACAGAGATAAATGTGTTAATCTATGAAGTCGCGGCACGCTAAGTTTTAGTTCCATATAAATTATGTTTATACAATGGATGACACGGAAACACATGCATACCTTTTGCCAGTTGATACACTGACTCTGGACTTTGTGCCACGTATTCCAAACCTGTTTTTGAGCTCATTACAGCTTTTACGCATCTAACACACTCCATCTGCACGAAGACGTCACTAAACCGTGCAAAGCCTCTATCGCTCAGCTTTTCTATAACTTCGAACAGTGAGGCCAGCCCATTAATTTGAAGAAACTCCGTCATCCATTCAGGAGTACAATTTTGAAGTTTCTTTTGAAGACTTGAGTAGTTTTTCGCAGATGGAATACGAAGGAATTTAACAAACAACTCTGCACTGACTTCATCGAGACTTGTAATGTTGTCGACATTCAAAGCAGCACAATCTTCGCTTTCAAAGAGTCCGGCTGAATGAGCCAATTTCTTCCATTTCGTTGCCATCTCTAGGCAAAAATGCAAATGCTGTTGAACCAACGGCAAGTCAACGCCAAGCTCCAATTATTGTCTGCTCGAAAAAGTCATAATACAAACGCATGTAATCAGCATCGCTGTTAATCATTCGAATAATATTCAAGCAGACAGGGCGCTTCTGTAATGGATTGACTGAGGATCAACTACGATCTCGCCAAAATCATAGATAATCTAATATGATAATCATCTATTTATATCCAAACTCATAAATGACGGATATTGAAAGGTCGCTACAAAAGTGTTTGCTTTTTGTTAGAGTGCAGTCACGTTTTACGGGTCATGTCCCAAATAATTTATATACGCACGTGTTTATGTCAGATATCTTACCATAATCCAGCAATATATTTAGTTATATATTTAAAATAGTATTACATACATCGTTTTCAGTGTCAAAGAACAATTTCATTTATTTCAGAAGATAGTTGATACTTATATATGTTCATATGAGCCAGACTGTTCTCACTGTTGTTAATCCAGCTACTTTTGTCTTTGCTATATTGTGTTTCACATTTTAGTAACACCCACTAAAAACACTAGACAATGTAAACGAAACAAGTAAGTACAATGCACAGTTTATTTTGTCAAGAAATTACACAAATAGCCGAGGAACCTGAACGCCTCGCCGAATGGAGTCCTGAGGAATCCGGGGGAAGGAGTTTGTCCGCTCACTGAATTGTTGGTTGTTGCATGTTACATTTGTCGCCGTAAAGCAGCGGAGAAAACACTTCCTGTAGCGTCCTGGAATGGGGCGGGCTAGTAATGGCGCATGTCGTAAACGCTCTAAGTCTAATAGTTCAAGTTCAAGTTTTATTTCATTCAACACAACCTAGTTGTTATTGTGCTGGCTTGCAAAAAGCGTAGCTTATTGTGGCAATGCAGACAGACACAAAATAATTTAGTCAATAAATGAACATTACGTTCAACAATAACAATGGCATTGTGTGAAAAGGAAAACTACTCAATAGTAATGATTGAAGAAGGAAAAAGGAGGAAAACTAGCCCTAACTTATTTTTAGTTGAAATTTCAATCTTTTATCTTATTAATCATAATTATTACAATTTCCTCAAATATGATTGGCGCATAAACTGCTGTATTTTGCACTAATTAATCTGCAAAATTGTAATCGGACAGTGTAATCGGACAGTTGGCTGTAAT